>JAEMPF020019644.1:0-17508 GCA_022496165.2 Catalaphyllia jardinei
TTTAAGAAGCACCAAAGTTACATTTATAGACGGCAACAATAAGTCCCATTGAATGTTTTGTTAGAAGAGTTATGTTTTTAAGAAGCACCAGAGTTACATATATGGACGGCAGCAATAAGTCCCATTGAACGGTTTGTTAAATGTAGAAGAAATACTGTATATATATTTTTTTGAGTTTTAACATTTGACATCAATAAAGAGTTTCGCTTTATATCTTCAGTTGCTATTTTTGTCTACGCAATAAAACACAATTAACACCCGCTAAGTAACTCTCCCTTAAGCGGACATCCACCCTATTTTTCTTTCGCGTCCGCTTACGGGAATAATTCTCGTAAGCGGACAGCTCTACTAACGGACATGTTTTTCAATTCCTGAGGGTGTCCGCTTACGAGAGAGTTGACTGTATCAAGTTATAGAGACACTTGTGAACTTGTATGTGTGTGTTTATGAATGTATGTATACGTAATTGGGCACTCCCCATTGGGGCTTTTTAGGACCAATGCAAACAAACAATGGTAATTAAACATAATTAGGTTAAGAATCCCAACTGGCGGGAGGCAGACCAGTTGAACTCGGGGCTACCGAACCGTCAGAATGGGATTTGAACCCTGCGACCTATGGATTTCAAATCCGGCGCTCTAACCACTCGGCCACGCTGCCTCTGCTAACTTGAAAATGTTGTGGAAACACAAGCCATCCACAGCATTTCTCATTCTTCCCAACTTTCAAACTTGTATTTCTACAGCTTGATAGAGTGATAAGAAACATGGGGAACAACTTTTCTATTTCGTAATTATTATGATTGGTTGTTATCCGTGACCCTATTATATTTTTGTTTCAGGCCAATGTAAGGGAAGTGTATAACAGTCTGACTGGGGCAGATGGAGAAGACCGTAAATGGGATTTGTCCAAAAGGTGGGTTTTAATGCTGCATTTAAGTAAGAGACCTATTTACAGCGAAAAATTACTTGTAGAGACTCTTAAACTTACAGCAACAACAGCATTTTATTATTTTACAATTGTCCTTAATTCCCTGGCTCTGCAGCTAGCAGTGCTAATTGAGGTGGGCCAGGATAATCAGTGAAAGAAAAAGAAACAGACAAACTAAAAACCTTAAACATGTAAGAAGGAAAAAATAATAAGTAAATATGAAAACAGAGTCTACAGAAGCAGCTATGTAGTTAATTGAGGTTGGCAATGCAGCAAGGATGCAATGAAAAGGGCACACAACTAGTACCGGTAATATTATTCATCTCTTTTTGAGTAAGGCCACGCATGTATGCTTTGGTTTGGCCAGGAAGAGGTAATGTGTACTGACAGAGAAGTATACAGTTTCCATTATGACATCACCATGATAATGATTGCAAAAAATAATTGAAAAAAAATGCATGTTTTAACAATATCAGACACTGCCTAGTAGACAATGTGGTTTCAACAAATGTGGCTTGTTAAAGATGCAAAACTATGTTAAAATTTATACATAATTGATGCACAGCTGTACATACATTTTTAAAATTTAGACAGTATTGCTTCAATGATCATGTTTTTTAGTGGGGTCAGTATGCAAATTATGTTAAAGGAAGATGTAACTAGGTCTAAAGAGTAAAATGATTCAACTCAGTCCCTTACAGACTGTTAGTACCATGTTAGTACCATGTTACCATGTTAGTATTTACTTGCAATTCTTTGTAATATTATTTTTCTTTAGCTGCCATGAGAGTTCATTACAGAACTAACAAGAGGCAGGAGCACTACAGGAACAGAGGAAAAGGAGCAGAGAGAATATGGTAAGCAAATCATGTTTAACACACCACAGTTAACTCAAAGTGCCTTGTCCATGTGAGAACTTCACATGAATGACAGAAAAGATCAATTATAAATAATTGATTTTCAGTGATAAAACTTCCACATATTTATCTTAAGGTGGTAGCAGTACCTATAGTGGCTATATCAATATCAATTTTCCCTTCCTACAATATTAGTATCAAACCACCTGAACATGTATGAAATACTTAATAAAAAAGTGTGACATAAGTAGAACAAAGAAACTTTTGATTAAGTGCATTGTCATTGGTGAAATGGTTATTCTTGTGATACATGACAGTTGTTTCTTACCAGCCACTTAAAAGTAATGGTTAATTGTTATGTTATTTTAAATCATTTATAATGCCAGGTTGTGGGTTTGACATATACAATGCACTAAGCTTGAACAATACTTTCAAGAACACATTTCATTTACTCCTCAGTTTTAAAGTTAATTCTTGATGTTTATTTTCTTTTAACAGGAGCGACTGAAGCAAGCCAAGGCCTTAAGGGAGTCCACTTCCATCAGGCCAGAAGATAAAGAGAAATTTAAAGTCTGTATGACAGTAGACTACATGTCATCAGAGGAGTCACTGTCAGAGCCTGAGAGCTTGAATCACCAGGAAGATGACTCCTTAGGTTCAGACTTAGAGAGCTCATCAAAGAAAGTCCTCTGCGTTAAGCCTCTCCCTTGGAGGAGTAGAGAGTTGGATGTAATGATGGCCAGTCTTGACCGGGCAACACGGGCAGCACCAGATGATGCCCCTGCGTTTGCACTTTCAACAAGTTTGTGAGTTCTACAGTCTGTACTTTATGATTTAATAATTAGGAAAAAATGAAAATAACTCAATCTGTTTTGCTATACTTTTGCTAGTTATCAGAACATTAATAGATTTGTAAGCACCAAAAATTATTCTTATGGAGAGAGTTTAGTTTACATTGATTTCTTCAAGGGATCTTGGCTGAAAAACAGCTTAAGGTCCATAACTGACCCTGGGTTCTTACATGTTATTTGCATCTCGTTAAATTCAATGATTTCGAATGTCAAGTGTTTCATTTTTTAAATTTAAATCCAGCTACTCAATGATGGTTGAATTTCCCATCAAGCATTTCAAAATAAACATCATGGCATGTAGGAAATTTGAAAACCTGAATAGCAAAAGAGAAATGCCCACATTCAAAACAGACAAATAATTTATCAACTTGTTGAAAAGCATTCTTATGTGATATTGGAAAAAAAACTGTTTTGTAGCCAAGATTCCCTTCAACAAAGAGTAGAATCAGACTTTTTTTAGTTTTGAAATAGAATGCTACATGTATGCTTTAAATCAGGTACATGCAGCCCGCCATTGAAAGATTAATTATTACTAGTAATAGTGGCTATGACTAGTTACAAAAAAACAGAAAAGTAATATGATGCAAAATTTGTGTGGTTAACAAATAACCTATGGTCTTTTCCCATGCACCAGTGACCCTTTGAAATAGGCCATTTTACAGTTGTGTGCTTAGTTACCTGGCCATGGATGCAAGCGAGGCTGGAGTTGACCTTGCATTGATACAGAGATCTCCGCTTTTCTCATGTAAATGCAAACTAGTTAGTATAAGAACTTGATTTGCACAGTAAAAGCAGTGAGGTCTGTATCAAAACAAGGTCAACTCCAGCCTCACTGCCATTCAGAGGCCAGGTCACTAAGCCGACAACTGTACAATGGTCTATTTTTCATAAATGAACTTAGTTTAAAAATTTTTCTTTTTTACATACCTTAAATTCATAGCATTTAATAAGTTGGTTAAGTTTATACAATGCATCCGGCATGGAAGTGTATAAAGAGATTACAAGGCTACTGTGCAGAGGCTGACGAAAACTTTAATAAGAAAGTTTAAGTTTCAGAGCTGTTTGCTTTTTATTTGACAATGTGAGCGTTGTTGGAAACGTACCTTGAATTAATTTACTTTGACCACATTTACCATCCTAAGCAAAAGTGTTAAAAAAAGTAGTTTCACTACATTTACCACCTTGAGCAAACTACACCAAAAACAATACTTTGATCGTATATTGCCATACTGAGCAAAAATGTTCAAAAGCAAAACATTGACCATATTTGACATTCTTACCAAAGTTGGGTAAAAAGGAGTCTTTGACCAAATTTACCAGTGGGGTAAAACTGTTTATAACCGAAACTTTGATCACATTCGCACTCTGAGCAAAGTACGTACAAAAAGGCAGCTTTGATATCGTCTTTGTTACACGGTAAATACTAAGTAAAACATAAACTGTACTATATCTTTACGAACCCAAGTAAATTTAAGCAAACGTGGCATTCACAAGCTTTGCCATGTATGGCAAAATTGGAGCAAACTCTGTGCCTGACAGCAAATTTGAGTAAATGCGATTAGATGTGGTATTTGCTGTAGGTTTGCCGCATATTTGCTATAGTGGAAAATACATTTTTTCGACCAGTGCACCATGCAAGCAACCAGTCTAACAAAATAGGCTTAATATGATGCATGTGATATAGAATATTCTCCTTTAGTTTCATTCAGACCTGTATTTTTTGTAACATGGTACATGTTTGAAACAGTTACATAAGCTTTCTCAAGGTTAATTGATAAATGTTGCACTAATCACTAAACAATGAACTCAAATGCTTGACAACAAAAATGTAAAGAATGATGCTATATTGTCCTAATCTATTGTACAGCAAATGATTCATTTACCCAATAAGCCTGCTGATAGCTAAGATACATGTCACGAAGAAGCTTGATGCTTATTGATGCACCACCAACATTGTTAAACACTATAAAACACAATAAACACTTAGGTCATTTCATGGCCAAGAGCATGAATGAGCAGGCTCATAAGAGCCCTTTGATTTCTCATTTCATCTGTAATTGACGTTGACGTACTATTTCATCAGGTTTCCAAACATGAGAAAACATTTGAAACCACAAGGCCACAGGCCTAGTGGTTTTATTGTTTTTGAGTGTTTGGAAACTGATGAAACCTGAAGCACGCGTTTTTGAAATTACTTGTCTAACAAAGAAAATTAGTTTTAAGTATCATTTCAATATGTTTTTTGAACTAAAATATTGTATTTGAGACATGAAATGTGCATGATCTTCAAAAAAATGTGCATGATCCTATCCCCTAATTGCTGCACTAGGACAATTTTTGAATATTCATCAACTGATGTCACTTGGTTACGAAACTGTTTGTCAGTTCTGAGCGAACACACTGCTTTGCAAAGCAAATGGCAGAGTGTAGATTTACAACTCCTAAAACTTGCAGAGAAGAGGAAAAGTGTGTGGCCAGCGCTATTCCAAGGTAACATGTGCATTTAGTCTGATAAGATTTCTAACGTCAGTGCCAGAGGTCGGAAGTGTACAGCAAGGTTGAAAGTGGACCAAAACATGAGGTCGCCTTCATTGAGCGAGAATTTCAATGGCCTTTTTTATTTTGGGTTGTTTAATAACTGTACCGTTACATTCAACGTTTGCAGTAAATAATTTAGGTTTAAAGTTTGTTTTCGTAAAATGTGTGATTAAATAGAATTGTTTATCGGCACCTGTTTTTGTTGCTTTATCAATATGCAGATTCAGAAAATTTGCATCCGTGTTTTAAATAATTTGAAACACGGCTTTCAAGCACGGCCATGTTTTCATGGGGTTTCTAAAGCCATCCACCTGACCAGAATATGATGCTCTGGTTGGGTAAGAGCTGCATGAATAATTAATGAGTTTGGAAAGATATGTGGACATCTCATGAGATAGTTTTGGTTAATATTTAACTATACTGGGGAAAAATATGCGCTCTTCAGAGCCAGCAAGCAAAAGAATATTTTCTTTGGTCGCCAGGCAGCATCCATCAATTGAGTCTTTTCCCAGCTAGGAAAATATATTTAGCTATGGGTGCCAGCCAGCAGGATTTATCATGGTAAGACCCTTCCCTGACAGCATTAAAGCATTTTTAGTTTTGCCAGACCACAATTATTTTAACCCACCCATCCTCATTCTCACCCCCATTCCCGCATCAAATGTACTTTTACCTTTTCAGTGAAAAACTCATTATTAAGACTTGACGGTCTAGTCAGCGGGTCAGCCGTCAGCAAAGATGGCGGGTGTCCATTTTTTGCTCCCTGTGAATTGCTAAAAATTCCCTCAATTGACAGTTCTATTTTCGATATATTCGACATAAATGCATACACTCTTCTGTCGAGTGTTTTTTACAATTTATTTATGCTTTGAAAACGGAATGCCTACAATCAAGGAATTTGAATCGCTCCTCGACAACAAGCTTCAACCACTTCAAGCGAAGTTGGATGACCTTGTTAAGCAAATGAATGATAATTACATGGCTCTACAAAGAAAACTTGATCTACTCAAAGCAAGAAATGCGAGTTTAGAAGCTGAAAATGCTACTCTGACTAACATATTGCAATCTTGTGAGACCTGTTTGAACAATTTGGAACAATATTCCCGCCGAGAATGCGTGGAAATTTCTGGTATACCCGAGGTGAAAGATGAAAATACGGATGACATTGTGATAAAGGTTGGTTCTTTAATTGGATTTCATTTAACAAAAAATGATATATCAGTGAGTCATCGATTGCCAAAAAGATCTTACAGTGCTACACTAAGAGAAGGACCTCATCAAGCTACCTCGAACAGTAGCTCAAGAGCTCCTAATATTATAGTAAAGTATTTACGGAGGGAGATGAGGGATAACTTTTATAAAGGAAAGAAACTCTTACGAGGTAAATCGACAAGAGACTTGGATCTTGCTAGATATTCGGAAAACAAAATCTACATCTCGGAAAACCTTACTCAAGCCAATAAGGATCTCTTTAAGGAATGTCTGAAAATTAAGAAGGATCTAAAGTACAAGTTCATCTGGACTTCTTATGGTTGTACCTATCTTCGGAAAGATCTAGTAAGTCCTGTTGTTAGCATACTGAAGAAGTCTGACCTGGATATTCTGAGGCAAGATGGTGGAGTTCATTCATCCCCAGCTAACCCAACTGGCTAAGTTACCTATTTATGTTACACGTCTTTATTACATGCAGATAACTTACCACGTTTTGAACTATTATCTAAACTTGACAAGATATCCAGTCTCAACCATCATGATGTGGAAAATAGTCTTATGCAGCAGACTCACTTTAAATATTACAGCTTAGAAGACTTTCTTAATAATGAGAATCTTAATCAGAGTAAACATAATCTATCTTTTTCTACTATTCATTTCAACATTAGAAGTCTCTCTGCCAACCATGACTTTGTTGCTATCAGAACTTCAGCATGCTTTTGATGTTATTGGTCTCTCTGAGACAAAGATAAAAAATAGTTGTGATCCTCCCAGCAACATTACTATCAATGGTTATGACTTTATTTCAAAGCCGACCATAACTAATGCTGGTGGTGTGGGTCTCTATGTCAAAGAAGGGATTCCATTTAATATTCGAGAAGACCTTTGTTTAATTACCAAAGAATTTGAATCGCTATGGATTGAAATCAATCGTTATCCTTATAAAAGTTTAGTGTGTGGTATCTTATATAGGCACCCAAGTGGAAACCTTGGGGATTTTACCAAGTACCTTTATTCAACATTAGACAAAATTTAAAGAGAAAAAAGGCTATCTTTATTTATGGATGACTAACATTAATCTGTTAAACTTTGAAGACTGCCAATTAACTGAGGAATTTATAAATACAACAATTTCCTATGATTTCCTACCACATATTCTACAGCCTAATACTGATCACACAGCAACTTTAATAGATAATATTTTATTTAATTCTAATGAATTCTTTTCCATTTAGTGGTAACCTGGTCTGTGATCTAACAGATCATTTACCAATTTTTTTATTCCTTGATACTCTATCTTGAACAACAAACAGTGGTGTAAGATACACACATGATTACTCCAATCTTGTTCAGGAAGACCTCCTACTTGATGTTCGGGCTATCGAATGGAATAATATATTTAAGGAGAATGATATTTAACAAAGAGATTCCATGTTGCCGTGTGTCTGTTCAGTAATAGATCACAGATGACGTCAAAATTTGGTAAGAACAAAAAAGTGGCACACAAGACGCAGCCAAGTGTGTCACTGATATTCTTACCACATTTTGACGTCTTCTGTGATCTATTACTGAATCAGACGCACGACAGCATGGAATCTATTTGTTTTATATAATAACGAAAAGCCTTTTGCTTCAAAATAATTCAACATAACGCAAAAGCCGGCCTTTCGCCCCACCTTTGCATGAAAAAAAGCCATTTGACGTGATCTATCCATTCAAAATAAAGTAATTTCATTGGTTGCTATGCGTAGCAAAGAGTTGTAATTGGCGGAGAAAAATCACGCCACTGTCAAGCCTGACTCGAGCATCGCGTCTGTCTTCTGTGGTTGGTGTTTCTCAAATCAGCTTGATTTAGTGTCGGAGACACATTTTAGCTGCGATACTGTTGACCATGAGCTGTGGTTAGCTCGCTGCTGTGCCCTGAAACGGACAGGAACAGTCGCATCAGAAAGCAAGGTTATGTATTTTATTTTACCCATTTTAAGAAGTGATGTTTTGATCTTTTATTCCTGACATTAATCAGTGTGTCAACAGTTGTTTTGACACTGGGAAAAGTTGACTTTTTTAAATAAATTAATCTCGAGAACATTTTGTTTGTTGGGTTTGCTAAATTCGAGATAAAGCAATGGTTCTCAGCTTACCAAGACCAAGTTTATGCATGGTTTAGTCTCGCTCGACTGCCGACTGAGGCTGCTAGAAAATTATTATTATTTATCTTTCGTTTTCTGGCTTCTCGAACCTGTTCAATGCCTCAGCAAGAGTTTTTTTGTACCTTATCTTTTGCCCAGTCACGTAAAATATCATCCTAATTCTCAAAAATTTCTGCCATTTTAAAATGGCAGAGGGAAAAACTTTGTAATGATGACGTCAATCGTGCTTCTGTCCTCTAATAGATCATAGGCGAGAACAAATCAAAATGCGAGAATAACTTTGGTTATTATATAATAATGAGATATTTGATTCTTTCTACTCCGTAACTACTAATACAATAGATAAACATGCTCCTCTGAAAAAGTTAAGTAAAAAAGAAGCTAAATTTCAATCTAAACCTTGGATTTCACAGGGTATTCGGAAGCCCATCAAAACAAAAAATAAGTTATTTAATTGTTGTCTACGAAATGAATCTCAGTCTAATCACTCTAAATATAAAATTTACAGGAACAAACTAAAACATATTTTAAATGTCAGTAAAAAGATTTATTATAATGAGTACTTCTCATACCATGTCAATAATGTAAAAGCTACATGGAGGGGTATCAAGCAGTTAATTAGCTTTAAGGGTGGTAAACTGTCATACACAAAGAGATTAATTGTTGGAGATGACATTTTAACTGATGCCAAAAGTATTGCAAATGCTTTTAATAAGTAGTTTTCTTCAATTGGCCCGATGTTAGCCAACACTAAGAAAATACGGTAAATATATCTTTTGTAGAATTCTTGACAACTTCACAATGCAATAGCTTTTTTGTAACACCAGTAGCACCTATGGAAGTTGAAAATGTCATTTCTAGCTTGAATGCAAGCAAAGCACTGGGGCCTTACAGTATCCAGTGAAAATGCTTAAATTATTGAAAACAGCTTTGAGCTATCCACTTTCTTATTTATTTAACTGTTCTTTTTCGTTAGGCTTAGTTCCAGATAAACTAAAAGTTGGTAGAATTATTCCTTTATACAAGAGTGGTAGTCAGACTCTTGTATCTAATTATAGACCTATCACTTTGCTATCTGTTTTCCATAAAATGATGGAAAAATTAATGTATAACAGATTAACTGAATTTCTTGATAAGCATAATAAACTAATTGAGAATCAATTTGGTTTCCGTAGTGGGCGTTCCACTACCCAAGCTACAATGCTCATTACAGATAAAATACAAAGAGCTATTGAAGCAAAATTATACTCTTGTGGTATGTTTTTGGACTTAAGTAAAGCCTTCGATACAGTAGATCACAGCATTCTTTTAACTAAACTTGAGCATTATGGCATTCGTGGCATAGCAAATGAATAGTTCAGGTCATATTTATCTAACAGAGAGCAATTTGTTTCTATTAACAATTCTGACTCAAGCACATTGCATATAACTTGCGGGGTACCACAAGGCTCTGTACTTGGCCCCCTATTGTTTCTAATTTATATCAATGATTTTGTAAATTCTTCATCTATCTTTTATTTTCATCTGTTTGCAGATGACTCTAATCTGTTTTATTCTGATAAAGATTTACAGCATCTTGAGGAAACTATCAATCAGGAACTCGGCGAAATTAACACATGGCTTTGTGCAAACAAGCTAAAAACACATTTTGTAGTATCCCATCCTTATCAAAAAAAATTAAATTACTCTATGAAAATTGAATTAGATGGCAAATTATTAAATCAGCATAAAAGTGTTAAGTACCTTGGAATTCTTAGACTGTCATCTGAATTGGAAAGAACATATCCAACTTTCCAAAAAAATATCTAGAGGTATTGGTGTTCTTTGTAAAATAAGGCATTATGTTAATGAGAACATTTTAGTTTAATTATACCATGCCATTCTTCTTCCTTTTTTCTCATACTGCTGTATAGTCTGGGGCAACACCTATGATCATAATATTAAACCACTCCAAAGAATCCAAAAGAAAGCGATCCGACTAATTAACCTTTTCTGATTTTGATGCTCATACAAGTCCTTTGTTTTCCGAACTTAAACTCCTAAAACTTCAAACTCTTTACTTCATGCACCAATTCTTTACTGGCAAATTACCAAAGGTTTCCGACTCATTTTTTTATTAAAACTTCAGATAAGCATAATGTCAACACTCGCTTTGCAACTAGAACAACTTTTTATGTTCCAAAAATTAAAACAAAGTATGGTAAATTTAATATTTGATACAATGGACCTAAATTGTGGAATGAAACTGATGAGAGATTTAGAATTCTAACTCCTCATTTATTCAAAAAAGAATTAACCAAGCATTTCATTAAGTTCTATTAAGTTTTACTACTACTGTTATATTTTGGTGTTTCTGTTATTTATTTATTTACTTATTTATTTTTACTTTATTATTGTAAACTTGTTTAAGAATTATTTGTCCTGTAATCTAATTAAGTGTGTAAAAAGTAAAATGTAAAATGTCTCTTTTCTGACCTTTTCTCAACTACTTTAGCTCTAGTTAATTTATTTCTTGTTCAATTAGTTATTTAGTTAATGTTACAGTTCAAATAAATCTTGTTGTTGTTGATGGAAACACTTGCGGATAAAAACTTATTGAGCACATTTTCATGCCAGTGATTTGTGACAACACTAATCAATATACAACATAATAATGTTCCTTACCTCCATGAATATAATCCAAGTTACAGTTGGGCACACTGTCTTTTTGAAGGTCAATATAATATGAAATTGAAAACACAAACATGGCACAGTAGTGTCAATATACAATGCCGTAACCCGACTGAAATAAAACCATGGTGCAGTCATTTCGATGAACCACAAGTACAATTAAAAATAACAAGATGTCAGTCATTTCCACAAATGACGCAGTGTATGAATTGAGATGCCAACATGCCACAGTCAATTCGATGGACGACGCAGTAAACCAATAAAAATGCCTGCACGGCACAGTCATTTCAATGGAAGACGAAGACAAGCAAGTGAAATGCTAACATGGCACAGTCATTTCGATGGACGACACAATAAACCAATCAAAATGCCTACATGGCACAGTCATTCTACCTCACTGTCACGTGAGCTGAGATGACCGATGACTTAATGCGTTTGATTCATGGTCACCGGTCGCTTTCCTAAAGTGTCCATTTCTTTGATGCTTTCCACACTAAATCTGTTGTTCTTCTAGCACTCACAGTGTATCCTGTTTCTTTTTAGTGGTAGTGGAACAATTTTGTCGCACTACTCCTTAGTTGTGGAATGGGCAACGAAGGAACGATAACACACGTGCTTGTAGAGCACGGGAAAGGTGAAGATTCGCTCGAAGAGCTACAACTTACAAAGTCAGATAAATCTAAACAGAGGTTGTTGAGGACCAAAGCTCCTAATCAGGAGATTAAGCGGAGGGAACCAGCCAAAAGAACCCACATGGAAGAGAACCAGTTGCTTCACATGGTCAAGTCGTTTGCTGAATCCATTTTGGCAAACTTCACAGTTCTTACCGAGAGCATGACAAACAGCTTTCAAAAGCTTGGAGAGAATTTAAACGTGATGAATGATAACATTATGTCCCTCGTCAACTGGCCTGAGGGCGAACTTTCTGATGTATTGGAACAGGTTGACCTTAACAAAGTTTCTGAAGTTTCTGAGAAGCATTCAAACAATGGGCAAAATGCTGACAAGTCAGTTACAGGCCAAGCAGAGCCTCCAAGTAAAAGGGAAAAAGCTGACAAGTCAGCTGCGGAGGAAGGAAATTCTACTTCTACTCCGAACAAATTTCTTTCTAGCCTCAAGAAGAAGGCAAATACGCAGGAAGCTACAGGCCCAAAGATAAATCATTTACATGGTGAATTTTTGTCTAATGTGTTCCTCAGACCGAAGAAAGATGGAAGCTTTAGAATGATTCTAAATCTCAAAAATTTAAACTTGCATGTTGAATACAATAAATTTAAGATGGGTACTCTGCAATCCATATTGAAGTTAATAACTCCTGGTTGTTATATGGCAACAATTGATTTAAAGATAACTTGGTTTTATCAACTGAGTTGATAATGTGAATTGGCCACCGTAAAGACATTCAGAAGCTGATGTTTCGAGCGCTAGCCCTTTGTTGGAGCGAATCGAGGAATTGTGGGTTGTGTGTGGTTTATATACAGAAATATGGAGCTACGCTATCGGTTGGTGCCTGGCAACATGAAAAACAGAATAACATGAGAACCCGCAGGCCTTAGATACCGCCAAATTCAGTGGCCATGAGCACACATATAGTATTGTGCAAAAGTAACGCAAGCGAATTTTGACGAATTTCTTGGCTTTTCAAAGAAATTTCGCTTCAAAAAAAAGTTCCGCGACTTTTCCGCAAACTTTCAAGGTACCTATTGTTTTATTCCTCCTGATTTTTCGAACGCTAATTCGCAGTGGACGCTAACAAGTCAGGAAATTTTGAGGGAAAGTTCGCTCTTTTTGATTGTTAACCACGGAATTGCGGGAGAAAATTCGCTCTGGTTGATAAGCGTTCTGACACTACAGTTCGTGATTTGTTGTTGTGTAAAGAGACGTAAAGAACATCTGAAATTACGTTCAACTCGATCAACTATTACAATCTTTTTACCTGTTGAATGTTTGATTGTTAATACATCCTAGCGGCTAAAAAACGTCAGAGATTCAGTACAAACTTACTGCTTCAACCACGTAAGCACCGAGGCAATTAAAACTTGCACAGTGCACCATTTTTTTAAGCCAAGCCCTTCAGGTAACAAATCATGACATTTCCCGCTGGGATTTCAGTCCTCACCCGAGCGAGTGTGACCTGCATTGTTTACACGCATATGAATGCCTCTTGAAAATTTAGTGCGTTAAACACCTGTGTTAATCCAAATATCAGAGTACTGAAGTTAATTTGTGAAAACGAAAGAACCATTTCAGATGCTTTCTCAGACAAAAACATGTGTATCGATTTGAATTTGCTTGGTTTAGAGAAAGAAAGGGATAATTTTCTACGCAGCTGCACATCTGACGACTTCACAGATCAAAATTGGGCTTGTTTTGTATCTTCCCATTTATGAAACTAAATTCAAAGTCTTCACTTGTGGTAAGTTTTATTTGTAATTTACATTCTTTGTGTTCGTGGCTGAACTCCAGCAAAGTAGTGCGTTGAAAGCTTTTTGTATACTTTGTGCATGTTATATGACCGGTAGATCGAAGAGATGGTGTGGAGAATTGTTGTGCCTGTCTAACGCGAAATTTCGGGCACCAAGTTAGTGAAATGGCACTATTGTCTGTGAAATTTCGTTTTGTACCGAAAAGTTGACGAAAAAGCGTTCTTTGTTCCAGGGAAATTTCGCTTAAAAGCCCTCAAATTGTCACTCGAACTTTCATGCGAACGTTCCTGGAAAGTTCACGTAAACAAAGAACGAAATTCGCGCATTTCGCTTGCGTTACATTTGGACAATACTGTAAGTGACCCGATTTCGCAATACCTTACAATAGGCGCGTTGACAGATCACGCAATATGATGCTTCGTAAAATATGGTGAAGGAGTGCTCTACATCATTCACAACTCGTCACTTGACAGTTTCCTTCAATAAAGTAAGAAATCTGAGCTGTAACTCCCGCTAAATATAACTCGATTTGACGGCTGCATCCCAGATAGAAGTGATTACTCTCAGTGTACTGTATTGAATGGCGTACGCGTCAAGATTGTAGTTTAGAACTCTTGCTCCACTGACCAATATGCGTAATAAAAAAACTATAAATATCTAAGGCAAAATAGAACTTCTTTTCTGCATCTACGAACTGATGCAGTAGGCTCTGTTTTCTTTCTCGCCGCTTCGCGACTCCTGTTCGCCGCTTTGCGAAAAGAAAAACAAATTAAGAAAAACCTCTGGGACCAAGGTAACTCTGCCATGCCTGTATGCATGTAAACAAAATGAACTGAAGGCGCAAATTATACTTTTTGAACTATGTACTGGAAGCTATTACTCCAGTCGGCAGACAAGGAGTGTTTTTTTCTCTGTGGCCCGAACAGTGTGTGTGAGCCCACTGTATTCAGACTGCGGTTGGCCTCAAACTACATGCGTAGAAACTCCTGTCGTCTGTGTTTTGGTACCTGATCGGTACGATGTATTGTTGTACAAGTAAACGAATAACCAACTTCACAATGGAAATAATTGGATTTTCCTCTGTATGGCAGTGTTTGTGGCATTTGGCGCCACGTTTGAAAAAAATAATATCAAGTACATACCCGCATTTATATTCAAGAATTCAGTCAGTCGCTTAGCGTGAGGATGGAAAGTGGAAGCCTTGGTGATGTCGCCGAGGCGAACGACCCGCCAAAACTCCACAGAGTTTATTCGCCTTTGTTAGACCCGAGGAAATCTTGGTATGCCTTAAATTTCGCTTTATGCGATTGTAAACCTTCTAGGTTCTGTACGCTTGGTTATGCCCGAGTGTTTCCCAACGAGTATCGCCAAATCAACCTGGATGATCTTTGCTCGGACAATGGCGTACCAGCGTCAACAAATTGGTTTTCTGATTCTGGACCAAGAAACGGGAAAGTGTATGTGGCTTCCGCGTTTGGCCTAACCGTAGGGATACTGCGCCAGAAATCACTTGCGGACGTCCAGTTCATCCGATCGAACGAGTTTCAATCGTTGGTGGCGTGGGTTAACGCTTTCGATCTTAATCAGAACGAAGTCAAGCCCTCTAGCTCTGTTGAGTGCCCGTCACAGAAACCTGCACCAGAAATAATTCCACCTTTGGAGGAAAATTTGGTTAATAGCGAGTCTCTGCCACCCACTCCACCGATTACTCCAAGCCCGCCAAATTCCAAAAGCGTGCGCGCGGCAATTCTGCATGTCCCGCCAAAACCTGAAAAGAAGGTTAAGAGGACACTGTCCGAACTCAGGGCCGATGAGGATCTTTCTCCTGCCTCCAAAAAACGAAAAATCTGTGAAACTGCTGTGAACTTGATGGAACAAATGAAAACACTTTGTGAAGCCAAAGGTGAGTCGACAGGTTCCGTTCTCTGCCTACTCACCAAAAAGGTTGGTAATGATGCACGAGAATTGTTTAGCTCAGTTATGGCCAAGTTCGCAAGGTTCAAGTGGCCCTAGCAGATGCCTGCCTGGACAAGAAAGGAAGGAGGTCTGGACCTACGCGGTATCTGGAGAGGCCGGTACAGAAACTGGTACTGCTTGTACCATCCCCTGAGTAGAGCCCGGAGTAGTCCCGGCCGAGGAGCCTGCTGTCAGCTCTGGACTATGACAGTAATTTCATAATAATCATAGCTTAAAAACATTGTGGACATTGAACATTACTTAGTTACATAGTGAAATATTTAGATATTTCAGGGGAGCCATGTAACGAACACTATATCGAGGCTTCTCTTAAATCTTGATTCTTTCTGATTCGCTGATTCGTTGCTTAGCAATTACGTCATTAGCTTATACACGTGGAAGTATATAGTTAGTGTTAGCGGCATATTCCCGCCAGTTTTGACTTACGTTCATCGTGCACAGTATATGTCTTAACTGAAATTAAGTTTTAAGCTACCCTTGGCTATTTAGAGTGCAAGCGGGAACCGATGTGTAAGTGCAAACCATTTTTTCTATGCCTGTTTTAGTATAAGTTTGAAGTTTACATTTTGAACCTCTACCTTTAGTCTCGGTTTTTTATACAACAGCCTATTGTTCTATGTCCAACACGTGGCAGCGCCCACTTTCAAAGTTTTATTTGTCCTGTTTTAGTGTTAAGTCTCTATAGTATATACTCCCCTTAGTTTTTATCTAGCGGCTTCCTACAAGAATACCCTGGTAATTCAGTATAGTTATTCCCACATCGCCTACGGTGGCGGTCATGCAAGCACGTTTTTATTGCATCGTGCAATTTTGTTGTTTTCAAGTTTACAGTGTTGCTATATATCGTATTAGGACAGTTAACCGTATGTGTATCTGCTTGGGATCGCTAATGATTTTAGTTGTGTCCTTACTGTGAAGTCTTTACTGGAAACATTGTTACACCGCAATTATGATCGGAATGTTCGCTATTATTGATTCGTGACTCTTGTCATCTTGTATCTGCTATTATCTAGTAATTAGTTTATTCACTGCATTGTATTTCAGTTTACGTTCGATTATCGTCCATTATCATCAATTAAATCACCGTCAATCAAGGCTGGTTTCCGCGATATCTGGCTTTATTTCGATTAGTAAAGCATCTCCCACACGCTAACCTCATCGCAATGAGTTGTCTGGCGAGTGATGATTTAGCCCTTCAACGGTTGCCGTGAACCTGGCGTTACAATCTCAAACCCTTTTAAGGCACAGTGGTGGTATTGTAATACTAAATAGTACTTTACAAAAGGCAACACTGATATTCTTTTAATCCTGGATAAAGCATGAACTGGGCTTCAAACAATAAGGCTGGATAACAGTTGCACAGCTTCACTGTCTCTCTTTTTGGATTTGCAGATACGGTATATCCATTTTTTTTGTCAGTGATACTTCCATGAAAAGGTTCCTGACGTGGAAAATTTGACAGTGAACTGTTCTGGTCAGCTTTCTCCCTGCGATAACATGCTTTTTGTTTGTTTTTCAGGAAACACAGAACGCCAAATCTTGAATGACATTGAAGATATAGTGGATAAATCTTTGCCATGTAAAAAGCTCGAAGCTCACTTTAAAGATGTTGAAGCTGCCAAACTGGGCATCCTCAACAAAATAACTTTTTGCGAGGCACAGCAAAGGGTAATTTGTCTGGGTTTTTTTATGCAGCACTTGAGAACTGTTTTTTAAAAGGATAAATTACAATATTTTTTTTAATTACTTTTTTTGCCTATCTGAGCAAATTCCTCTTATCAGTGATTTTATTTGCATCTTATATATACTGTCAACTTTTGTCATAAGTAATAATTGTTTATTGTCACTCTATCTCTGATGGTGTAAAACTAGGGTAACTGCTGTTAATTAAGCAGCA
>JAEMPF020019645.1:0-17500 GCA_022496165.2 Catalaphyllia jardinei
GCTAATTCACATTATCAACTCAGTTGATAAAACCAAATTATCTTGATATATTTCCTCGCTCGACTCTTGGGTAGCCCTTGATCTTGTTCTTGATATTATCTTTAGCCTTCTGTAGATCCACTCCGAGAATTTTCATGGAGCCATTCAACAGTTTTTCATTGATATTGCTCGCGCGGTCTTGACTTTCACGATAATGATCTACAGTTCGTGACAAAGAGTGGAGCAATTATAACAACTTGGAGTACAGCATGCACGGCAAGTTAATGTCACAGAAATAACTGCACGGTTTATTTTTACCAAGCCCCACCTCACCCTGCTTCCGAACACATTTGTTTTTCAAAACAAGGGGACGTTTTTATGTATATATGTAACTGTACAAATTATATTCTGCAGACATTTTTCGCGTCTCTTGGAAATATAGTGATTTGATTTCCGGTGAATCCTGGTTGGCTCGTAAATGACAGTTCAACCACACCTTAGTTTATTTCAATTAGGGTAGCCTGCGAACAGGTTCCCGGTCGGTTTTAGGGCGAGATAGCCTAGTGTAGTCTAGGGCGAGCGGGACGAGCCGAGAGCGGTCTGGTCACGAACGAAGCGCTGCCATGAATTCGCATTCTGTCGTTTGAATATTTAATTAGCTATTAAAAATTCTCTTGAGGGGGGAAATATTGCCTGGCCTGTAATTGGCTAGCGATATCTCTCAAGTCAGCGATATATCCCTAACAGTGTAACGTTGAAAAAACGACAGAAACCGTCTGCATCAGGAGGGACAGGTCAAGACGTCAGATTTGGCTGACCCGATGATCATGGACATTATGACGTCACGGCGAAAGAAGCGCGCAAATGCAAACAAAATTTTCGAAAAAGACGTCGTCGCCTCTCGCTGAAACAACTTTTTGAGGCGGATTCCCCCGATCATTCCAGCTTCAAATGGTATTGTATTTGGACCTCATGAAGTAATTACTATTGTTCTTTCTTGAGAGGTAAGTAGATTTTAATTATAAGCGAAAAATTTTGCATAAAGTGTGTTTAAAGTATTACAGTCATCGCTCTCGGGTGGGAATATGTGGTGCAAAATTTTGACTATTCGTCTTGTTAAATTGCCTTTATTACGAGATTGGTAACCCCAAAAAACGTGTACCCTCGTCACAAAATGGCTTATGTGTTCAGGAAAACATTATAATTAAAGATGATTTTGAAGAATCAGCCGGAAAAATGATCAGTCCTTTTGAGTATGAAATATCTGCGACCTCGCGAAATCATCGTGCTCGGAGTGTTCTTTGACAAAACTAAACCTTTTCACATATTCTGCAACAGACGTAGCAGAGAGGAATATTATCCACAAAGAGGGAAATGAGAACTTTCATAAACAAGAACTTAAGCTTAATTATTTAATTAAGACTTAAAACCTGCCTACTGCCACAACGGTGGTCAAAATGAAAAATTTGTAGACATAGGGATACAAATAAAAATGAAGACTAGACTTTTTAAGAATTGTGCAGTTCCAGAAAATATCCATACTCCCTCCACAGAAGGGATAGGAATTTCCCGGGGGGTGGGGGTTTCTGTAATTCAAATGTATGAAGCTTAATTACACATTGAATATTGTATTCCCATTGCCTAATAGAGAGTTAAGTGCTACGATGAAAATGAAAATGGGAATATGATATTCTAAAAAGTGTGCATTCCACGTATTTAACGCCTGGTTTGCAGTCTAGTCTTGTAAGACTTTTCTTTAACCTACAAACATACAAGGGCCTCTCTCCTCTACATAGGCCTCTTTCATGGTGCTTTGACTTTACATGCAGGCTTGTAGTTCATGGTTTTCTACCCATTTAGACGAGTAGACAGGGAGAAATTACAGTGTTTGTATGGCAATTTGATGGCAAATAACTTTTTATGAAATTAAATCTCACACAATTTGTGAGTCAAAATGTTCAAATACTGAGCGGAAGATTGTGTTCAACAAGTTTGAAGGATGTAGTTTGGCTAGAATATGTTAAGTTAATTTTTCTATACTTTTGTCTGTATTTTTTCCCACGAACTGCGTCTAGACGTCCATCCAACCAGCCAAATTTTACAGACAAATATATGGAAAGTTCAAAAAAGGAAAATTAACTGACCATCGGCAAACTTGGTGAATACAATCTACCTAGGATTTTAACATTGCAATTATTCATATTATTCATATTCGGATTCCCAAACAAACACAGTAATCTGACCTCTTTGCTACACATTAAAATGGTGACGAAAACGGTGGTAAGGCCTATTCAATTTCCCATAGGAAGCCTCTCTGGAGGAGATAATGCAAGGCCTCATTTATCTGGTCATGAGTATTGGAGACAATCCTATCAGACCCCTCTGAGGCAACTTTATCAAGTGTTTAGCTGAAATGAAGTTCTCCCTCTAGGATTACTAAACCTTTTTTTTCATATTCTGTTGTATCTGCTTGGACATGGAAAGCTAGCTATTTATTGTTATTGTACGGTCAATTAAACATCTAAAATCTAATCTTGGGTGTTTTGGGGGGTACTTGTCGAAAGTGTATGCTTGTCACGTCCATGATGCATTCTCTTGAAGCCAATAATAAGCTCATCAATGCAAAAAGTAACAGGGAGCCTAGGATGGAAGGAGCTGGGGAGAAATCAGGCTTGGGGTTTATTTTTACAAGTGTAGCCTCTGTGATACTCTACCCTTGTATATTTCTTTGTAGGTCAGTTTAAACTTAAAGTAAAATAATTGTTAAAGCTATCTTTATTTACATAGGATTTATACTTAAGGCAGTAAAGCTATTATAGTTTCTCATGACAGATACCCTTAGAAAACACCAGCCAATGGCTTAAAATAGGGAGTGTCCCTGGTCATATTTTATTTCCTCTTAATTTAATTCACTAGCTGCTTGGAACCAAATTCTGTATTTTCTGGTTCTTTTCATCTACAAAGTTTTCTTTAACAGTCTATACAGATTTAAGTGTACTCACTGTGAGAAATGATAAAAAAAATTAGAACCTAAAGCACCATTTTAGACCTCTATGCTCTAGTTTTAATAGGACACCTGCCTTGAACTGTATGCGGACGCCCGAGGAAAGAAGTCCTGCTGCGATCTCCTATTAGACCAACATTTTGACATGAAATGAAGCACATTTCTAACAAGCGGTCTCATTCCTGTTAGTGTGCATATCAACCGTTTCATCTAGGTCTCCCGTAGTAGGGATGTTATATCACTTTAGTATCTGAAATATCTACACAAAGCGCTAGCTTAACGTCTAGTCGGAAGCTTGCGTCAGCTGGCCGGCCTAGCAGAAGAACATGTTGTTATCTTCGACAGTTTTGCAAATAATTTTAACTCCTTGGTACATTATTTACTTTGAAACCCAGCATATGACTTGATAGTTCAAATGTCTTTGTAAGGGAGTATTTTCTGCTAAATGTTTTCTCACATTTCAAGGGTTTCGATTATAATTGATCAGCAGGTCCTCCATAGGCCCACGCTATCGTTCACAAAAAAATTGGTTCAAACCCACTGATCAATTTTATGCGTATATTACAGCGCGAAGCGCGCTACCGTTTCCACCAGACAAAGATTTTTGACACTTTTCTAACACTTTTTTGATTGAGGGGCGGAGTTTCTCAGCCAGTTTGAAATTTACGCGCGAACGAGACTCAAGATTACCGCGTCGTTCTTAAACGCCATGAAATGAATTTTCAAGAAACTCGTAAGTATAAATAAAAAAATGAACAAGTACATCTGAAGCATTTGCAAGCTTGGTAATTCAGTTTCAAATGGCAAATCTATTTTTTCTGTCCACAGCAAACATACAGTTGCGTGTAAACGCGAATGGCGGCTTATACGATAAGAGCACTCCCTTCTCTAGTTCGTGAGCGAATACTAGATTTGAACCACCAAGGTTTCGGTCAACGTGCTATTGCAAGAGAGGTCAGGACTAGTCATACATTCGTAAGAAACGCTATTAGAAGTTACGATGTAACAAATTCGTCGATTCGAATACCACGCGCTAATTTTGCCGAGCCTAAAATTGACGCAAGTGTTCTTGAATACATTGAAGTGCAAAAACATATAAAACCGAGTACATACGCATCGGAGATACAACACAGGCTACTGTTGGACGGAGTGGTACATCCCATTGACTTACCGGGAACGTCGCAAATTAATCGACGACTCAGAGAAGACCTCTTGTTTAGTAAGAAGAAACTAACGGTGTCCCCGCTTGAGGCCGAAAAACCAGGAGCACTGGATCGGCAAAACGAATATCTTCAAGCTATATCTAGGTATCCAGCCAGTAAGCTTCATTTCTTTGATGAATCAAGTGTGATCAAGACGACGGGTAATCGCAAGTATGGAAATGCTAGAGTCGGCGAGCGAGCTATTGAAGTGCAACGTCACGCATCCAACGCAACATTTACAATAAATTTGCTCCATTCCGTTGTCGGTGTTGATTACTACAATATTCTTCAAGGTCCGTCAAATGGTTTGGAACTTCTTAATTTTTTCGACGATGCTTTACAGGTCGACCGGGCCGATGGAAGTGCTGCGCTAGAGCGCGGCGACGTTGTAGCTGGTTGTAGTAATTTTTTTTTTTTCCTGACTTTATTTATACAATACATTAATACATTATTACGTATACAGGATTTACGGTAGTCCCACACAATTACACATACTCACACACACACACACATACATGCACTCAATACACTATTTCTTCTTTTTAAAAGAAAGAAAACGTGGGCCATATGGTTAATGTACTGAACAAGGCTGTACTACAAGACTAGTTTCTTCTCAAGGCTTGAACTTCCACTTCTTATAAAAAATATGAAGAATATTATTCTTCTGTGCAATATACAATTCAGTGTGGTATTTTTTACATAATAGTAATTTAAATGACTGTAAGCTGGGTATCCTATTATTTCTTTTACAATGGTAAATTACTGATTTTCCGACCAAAATACAGTAATTCAAAAAATTACTACCATTTCCTAAGACCCGCTGTTTGTAATTCATCTTGATGAATTCATCGTAATCATAAGTTAAATAGACTCCTAAGCATTTGATTGGTCGTTCCGGCCATTTGAGTCCACAAAGATCTCCCTTGTGACCACAACTCACACCTATACCCATACATTCAGACTTCGAAATATTAATTTTCAAACCTGAAATTCTTTCAAAGCTATTAATAACATCCAACAGAATTTTTAACGAGCAATCATCCTTAAGAACCCCTGTTGTATCATCTGCATACTGTAGCACCTTAATTTCAGTGTCTCCAATATTAATCCCACAGATATTGTCATTTGTTCTTATGTTAATTGATAACAATTCTACCGCGGTGATAAATATGTAAGGTGACAGAGGATCTCCCTGTCGAACACCTCTTTCGAGAGTAAAATAATCGGAGTGTACACCATTGTTACAAACAGAGCTGAAAATATCCTTATAGAGTACTAAAAACCATCTTATGAAGTCAGGTCCGAAACCAAAGACCTCTAGATATCTTTGAATAAAGTTCCACTCAATACTATCGAAAGCTTTCTCAAAATCAAGAAAAGCTAAGATGCCGCTCGTGCCCTCACTTTTTGTAAAATCCATGATGTCATGAATAGTTCTAATGGTTTCACCAATGTACCTTCCTTCCACGTAACCACTTTGATTGTGATGAATTATATTTGGTAAAACTTTCTTAATACGAAATGATAAGGCTTTTGACAAAATTTTAACGTCCGTGTTCAACAAAGAGATGGGTCTCCAATTATCCAACAGCGAGCGATCTTTATCTTTCTTATCAATAAGAGTGATTATCGCTTGCCTTTGGGAGGTAGACAAATTCCCTGTTTCGAAAGCTGTATTGAACGAAGCCACAAGACTATCTCTTAAGAGATGCCAAAAAGTTTTATAAAATTCGACTGGAAGTCCATCATTGCCAGGAACTTTATTATCATCAAAAGTTTTAAGGACCTCTGAAACCTCCTCAATTGACACCTTGCCTTCACATAGTTTTCTCAAAGCATCCGTTAATTTTGGAATGTTAGGATTGTCGAAGAATTGGGAGCTTTCCTGACAGTCCATATTTAATTGCTTTGAGCTATACAAATTCTTGTAATAAGTTTTTTCAGCTTCCAAAATTTCAAAAGGGTCTGTTGTAATAACACCACTTAAATTTAATTTTCTAATGTGTTTACGAATGTGGTTTCTTTTCTCTAAATTTAGGAAATACTTGGTACTTTTTTCTCCATGCTCGTGCCATCTTGCCCTGGATCTAACAATTATCCCCTGTACTTTTTTTTCTTAATAAGAGTCCAAATCTGCTAAGGCATTTTCTAGGTTATTTAGTGTCTCGTTAGACGGATTGGATTCATGTAAAGTCTTTAATTTATCTATTTTCTCTCGTAATACTAATTCTTCTCTCTTACTCTCTCTTGCAATTCTCTTTGAAAATTTTATTGAAAATTCACGTATTCTATATTTTATCCATTCCCATGACAATTGTTGGTCTTGAAAATAGGATATTGACTCATTTCTCCATATAGGTATATTGAATTCCATTTCTTCAACATAATCCGTTCTCAAAAGGAGCGACACATTTAATTTCCAAGATCCTGGACCTTTCATTTGCTGATCTATAGATTGAAACTCAATTATAATTGCAGAGTGGTCTGTTTTAATTGCCGGCACAATATCAACATTCTTGACATTGTCGAAAAGGTGAAACGAGGTGAGCCAGAAGTCAAGCCTACAAAATACAAAGGGCATTTTTTGACTCCAAGTAAAACTTTGCAAATCTGGATTTTTAACTCTCCAAATGTCCTGCAGGCTAAAATGTTCTTTTAGCGTTTCAATTGCTCGAATAACATTAGCACGTGGAGACAAAATGCCACCTTTTTTTATCTAGCAGCGGATTTAAAGGACAATTAAAATCACCACCTATGATAACATTATCCTCATTAGTTATTCCGAATTCCGACAAGACCCGTTGCAGATTTTCGAAAAATTTGCGCGAGCAGGCATCCTTATTTGGAGCATATATATTTACGACAGTGTATTCTACATCCTGAATTTTACCTTTCACTACCAAAAATCTTCCCTGCGAATCAATCTTGACAGAGTCAACATTGTAGTCAAAACCATTCCTGACTAAAATTAATACCCCTCGAGCATTATTTGCACCATGCGAAAAAAATACTTTACCTCCCCATTCACGCTCCCATTGTCTTTCAACTTTGGTTGGTTGTGGTTATTTGGAATGTTCCAGAGGGCAGTGAAGAAGGTATGCGTATGACAGATTTCATACAGCATCTTTTTAACGATCATATGAAGTTAGAAGAAGCGGAGGCAATTGAGATAATGAGAGCTCATCGCACTCCCTCGACACGTAACACAGATCAGTTGAAGTCGCGCCCTATTCATGTTTATCTGCTAAGATACACTGACAGGCAATTTATTCTAACGAACGCTGCAAAAACTTTGAAAGATAATCCTTACAAGGGTTCAAAGCTTTATATTTCGGACGACGTTACTAAGGAAATTCGCGAACAGCGTAAGCTACTAAAGGAAGAACATTTGAAAATACTCCGTGAGAGAGAAGACGTGGAATTTGCATATGTCGCATGGTCAATCCCTGCGAGAATAATCTACAAACTTAAAGATCAATCAGCCGTTAACGTCATCCAGAAGTAGACGGGCAGAAGTGTCTGATTTTTGCGATTTTTTCTTTTGTTTGGAACCTGGAGTCGGTTCTGGGAGAACAGGATGAAGGAGTTCATTCCAGAAGATGTGAGACTGGTTATGTGTTTGCGGGTGTGTCTGTGTTTGTGGTTGTCTTCAAATCTTATATATCTACTTTGCTGGGTTTTCGTGAGCGAGAATATTTCTTGTTTGTGTGCTGAAGTGAGGCTGCACGTTTTGTTTATAATTACATTTTGTATGACTTGCATCTGTCATATTGATGTTTAAATTAACCTCACTGAATGTCAGAGGCTTGAGCAATTTTAAGAAACGTAAAATAATTTTCTGTTGGTGTAGGAAAATGAAATCTGACATCATCTTCCTTCAAGAAACACATAGTACTCAAAAAGTTGAAAGACAATGGTTGTAGTAATGGACAATTGTGGATTTCACCATGCCCGGCACATTGAGCCATTGTTGCAAAATATGTTCAATAGATGCGGAATTGAGTTGATTTACCAACCACCGTATTCACCACACCTGAATACATGTGAGTACTGTTTCAACCAAATCAAACAATTTTTTCAACTACACCAGTTGTTGGCAACGAATGAAACGGAAGTGGCAATTGGAGAAGCAATTAGTCACATCACGGCAGAAAACTCAGCAGGGTATTACAGGAAGTGCGACTATCTGGTATAAAACTGACAAAATATGAGAAACAAATACACAGACGAGAAAAAGAAGGGAGAACAGCTGCTCATTTATAGTTTCATTGACTATTCGCGAAAATTGATGTTACCATCGTTTTCGTTGATACGCAAAACACCCGCGGAAACGTTTCTAAAATTTCCGCCAGTCTTACGTGTTATCGACAGATCGAATCGAAATCTACCAATCACAGCCACTAGCGTGACCTTCTGACCTTCTCTTCGCATGTTAGCGGGCTGTGATTGGTGGATTGCGATCCTATCTGTCGATAAACGTAAGAGCGGTAGGACTGATGGAAATTTTGGAAACGTTTCCGCGGGTGTTTTGTTTTCCAAAATCACGTATCAACGAAAACGGTGGTAAAACTAGTATTTGTTTTAGTTTCTTGTTCGTTGATATTTATAAAAAAATATGCATGTCACACATTTGCTCATTTCAAGACATTTTCGCGCGCCCGGTGTAGTTTCTATTTTTAACTCAAGTCGTGAGAACAACAACTACGTTTTTGAAATAATTTGCACGCAACAGTAAGATACTTGGTAAAAATGTATCCTCCGTTTAGTTAGGTGGTACAAACTGAGAAATACAGTTTGCATTCAAGGCAGACTTCTCAAAAATGTTTTTTCCCACTTTATCACAAATTGAACGACTATGCTAAACGAAACGTGATATGTAAACAACAGGTATTCAACACAACGCACCTTTTATTTTTATGAGGCATAAATCACACAATTTGAATCAAAACATGAACTCAACGGTTGACAAAGTAATATCTGTACAGTTGACTATACTACCGAAGCATCAGTTCACTCATTAGAAACTGAAGATCGGCGACCTACAGTGTTATTGAAATATACATCAACATTCCTATTTCGATACTGCTCAATCAGAAGTGGTAGCTGCCAATCCTCGCTCGCATCAAATTCAGGAATCTTTCCATTCAGCGCTTTTTCCAGAATAAGTAGATCTCGGTCTAAGGAAACACGATCACTGTACTTGATTAAATTTCGGACTTTCAGTCTGGAACGCATGACTGCCAAAAAGCAAGTTGACGCCTTCGTGCGGGACTCGCAAATCGCTTTCAGCTTTGATTCTGCATCACTATGTTCTTGCTGTAATCGTTTGATTTCTTTTTGCAGCTCTGATATCTTTTCTTTTAGCTCTGGGTGCTTGTCTCTCAAACCACAAGCGTCATGGGAAGGGCAGGGAGGCGAGGTACATCTCGGTCTTGTATGTCCAGATTTATGACAATTTCCACAGGTCCTTGAGCGAATAGCTGAGAGAGGGGTGAGTGCATCATTTTCGCAAGTGGCTTTGCGTAGTTCCTCCTGCGCACTCGATAACAATACTTTCTTCAGTTGAACGTTTTCGGCTAATTCAGTTTTCACGTGGTCTAAAGGTGATCGCTCGGGTTTTACGGTTGACGTGGACGTCGCGGCACAAGCAAAGCTTCTTTCTAATGAGCGAGGATCAAGCTTATGTTCAGTATTCCTTGCAGCGGATGATATTTCTTCAATCTTTCTTTTTCTTGCCAGGCCCAACGGTTGAACAACAGGTGAATCTAGGTCCTTGACTCTAAGAATTATTTTCCTATAAAGCCCTTCATCTACTGAACTAGCACGGACAAACATCTCTTGAAAATTATCTGTGTCGTCCTCGTTTAGATTCACAAAATCGCCATCTTCGTCCTTGTATCGTACGCGCAAGGTGCTGGACGTGTGATGTCGCAAGCTACCGCAGGTCCGTCTGATATCCTCCACAAGTGAAGAAAACGAATAGTTTTGAACTTCGCCATCGACAACGTCTGCTTCGACGTAAAACTTGACAGATTTATCTTTGCCGTATTCCACTTTCACTTGGAACTTCATGCCGCGTGTCGACAGACAAACGAACCGCAAAGTATTTCGAGATCATTTTCCCGCCACATATCAATCACAATATCTAGACTGTCTCCGCCCACTTTGATGTCGGGGCTCTTTTCTAAAGTGTCAAAAAAGTGTCAGAAATTCATCAAAAATCTTGGTCTGGTGGAAACGGTAGCGCGCCTCGCGCTGTAAATGATTCGTTTTCATTGCTATTCAAACGTTTTAAACCATATCAAGATCATATTTGTGTGTTTGTGTAGTTCATTGTTTTGTTCTCCAGATATCGCCCAAGAAAAGGGCACAAAGCTTCACTTTCCAATCGCGTTTTCAATTGAGCGATCTCAAAACTGGGCTTGTTTTTGCGCCTTCCGACATCTAGTTTTCGTAAACCAAAGTATTTTTGCACACAATATTAACAGGTCATTTCATTCCTGCGGTCTGTTGATCGCTTTCTTTCAAATTATTTGAGCAATCATCCGATGAAAAACTTTTTCGGTGCCATTTCTTAGCGGCCATTGAAACCTCACGAACGGGTTCAGTTGTGACGTCATAATGGCCAAGGTCATCGGCCGCGCAATCGCATGGCTACGCAGGCAAAGTTGACCCCTCCCTCCTGGTCTGCATTTTATAACCAGTGCAAGCCTTCGGCTAGGCCCCGGTAATTATCCTGACAAATTCATCTTATTTTCGCTTGACAATTCTTCCCAAAAATTACAAGAAAAAAACAAAGCTCGTAGACAACAATACCATTTCTCAACAAGCTCGATCTACAACAATAATAGCCTAATGCTGCCATAACTAAGACATACAAATCTTGTGTAGATTTTATTGGGATTAAATAATCTGATTTCCTGCTAAAGACGCGAGAAACAAATACAAAAAAGTGTTAACACCAACAATAACAGCCGGTTCGCGACATGTTCATGAAACATGTAATGAGCTAGAAATTCTGCTTCCCAACAACTGCAAGCCAGTTTGGTTTTCAGTTCGCATCTGCAATTTGCAGCCAGGAACTCCATACTGACAGTACATAATATAAAACGTCTACTGAATCTGATCAGGGGAACTTATTGATCAACTTGCATACTATGTTAAGCGATTTTACACTAACGTGTACCTTCATTTCCCATGGGAAAAATGCCAAAAACCGAAAAATCGCTACAAACTAGAAGTAGAATGGCAGCCGTAAGCTATTTTTTGGTAAGATTCTCAGACTTAAGAAGTCTTCCTTCATGAGATACGGATAGGTTACATACTACAACCATAAACGATATCCGTTAGAATTCGTTGCTACTGACTTTCAACATCAATGACAAAAAAAAAATCACTTGGCGTGATTGACCAAAACCAGAAACCACACATGAAAAGTCTGTAGCAACCAAGGTAGGACGAAAGGTGCAGGCCAGGAAATAAGACACATGGGCGTAGCCGGGATTTTTCAAAAGCTGGGTCACACTGAGTCATACAGAGGGTACTCACCAGATTGTCACCAGGTTGTTTGCTTACAAAAACTCTTACAAAGGGGGGGGGGGGGAGAAATCACTCCAAGACCCCCACTGGCTACGCCCTTGAGGCACAACTTCGTTGAGTAAATTGAGATGCAGGACATTGAGTGAATGAACTGACGATACTAATTCGTCCGCAATTTTCGCTTCCATTAATTTTTATGGCTATATATGGATAAAGCCGATTACAAGGCACTTTTACTATAATTATCCGAGAAACTCTTTATCATGGGAATTCAGTGTTTCCATAAACAATATCGTTAGTTATGACTTGCTTCTTTTCATGTCGAAAATTGAAACCTCGACTCGAGGAACAAACTCCATGCCATTCCACATTTTCCGGCGGGGATCACTTGCGGTCCATCCACATTGGGGATCATTTGCGGTTCGGAATCATTTGCGGTCTGGGGATCATTTGCGGCGCTGTGCAGTTCTCGATTTGACTTCACAGCTTTAACTCTCCCCGTATTCCCCATGTGCGGTCTCAAACCATTGGAAACTCGGTTTTGACGGGGCATAAAAACTCGAGGATTTAACCAAATCAATCAAAATTGCGCCAAATTACTCCACGAAGTAAGCCTTATTATTTTACTCAAAAAGTTTTGGTATTAGGCTCACTTTAACGAGACTACAGACGCCTTTACGGTGACTTGATCCGTGGGAAAATAAATGGTCACCAGCCCACTCGCTTCTCCAGATCCTCTCGTCATTTGGCTCAAAATAGGTATCTTGCAGGAAATAAAACTGGCAATTTTAGTCTTTGAGATAACTAAAGTTACTTCTTCTTTTTAACTGGCTCTTAAGCCCATTAACATTTAGAGACAGTACTGAACAATTACACTGTGTAGTGCCGAAAGCGTTCAGATAGTGCGAAGTTAAGCTTTAAGGGTAAACAGGAGCTTATAAAGGTTAAATTATGTCAGGGAAAAAATAAATAAAAGGACATAAAACATAGAAACATATATAACCTACATATATACACATACATTTTCCTTGTGGGGTTGGAGTCCGAAGATGAGCCAGGTAGAATATTCGGATTAACTACACTCTCCTCGTCCCACACGGCGGAAGAAAGAAATACACATCCCTTGGATAGTACGTACTACTCAACGAACTGGTCGATATTCGTTAGGGATATAATTAATGCCAGAAGCCTGGTTGACAATAAAGAAGCTTCGGTTGATTACTTTTGCATTGCGAACATAGCCTTGGTTAGCTATCTTCTTTCCTCTTGAATCGCCCGATGGTGTTATGTACTCATCTTTGTGCGCATCTTTGTATAAATAAATAAAAAAGATTCATTCACGCCATCAATTTGTTGTTTGAACTCGTACCTAAGCTCGCCCATTAGTAGTATAGGAGTTGGGGGTACGAGCACATTATCCATATTGTTTTCTGTTCTGATTTTCTGAGCACATTTTTCAAGCATATTTTTTGTTTTGTATTTCTTAACTATTTTTCCAATAATTAACTAACTGTTGGAAAAACTAAATCTAAAACTGAATAATAAAATATTTATGAATCAAATGTTAAAGAAATAAATATTGTTCTATGTTCTGAATTTTCGCGTTGGGGGTACAAGCACATCCATATTGTTTTCTGTTCTGATTTTCTGAGCACATTTTTCAAGCACATTTTTTGTGTTGTATTTCTCAACTATTTTTCCAATAATTAACCAACTGTTGGAAAAACTAAATGCTAAAACTGAATAATAAAATATTTATGAAACAAAAACTAAAGAAATAAATATTGTTCTATGTTCTGATTTTTTGTGCTGTATTTCTCAACTATTTTTCCAACAATTAATCAACTGCTGGAAAAACCAAACCAAAAACCAAATACTGAACCAAACCTTGAATCAAAATATAGGAATAAAATGTCCGATTGACTTATAATCAAAGGAAGCATATTCACAAAGTATTCATTGAGATTGATAGTGTTCTTCATAAGGTTAATGATGAGCGTAAACGGATGATTAGTATTAAATTTATTATAAAGCAATTATTCAAGATGATCGGGCTTCCTTACAAAGATATCCAAGTAACGAAGTCGAAGAGGACAATCAGATATTATAAAAAATTTTGGAAAAATGTTCTATCATTGGTTGGTGATAGAATTCAGTTGATAATTAACAAGTGAATTTTTCATCGTATTTACTAAGATACTTATCAATAATGGGACTGTTGTTGGTCACATAATCATCAATGTTCTTCATTGTATTATGAATTTGAGATGAATTGTAATTTCCACTTCTCATCATATCCTTTATCTCATTCAGAAGATGTTGATAGCTTTGGTAAGCATAAGTACAATTTTGGATCTTGAGATCAAGGTTTTTATGTGACATCCAACCCTGAATCAAAAGTGCTGCTGTACGGATTGCAATGAAACTGATGCCGCAAGTTGCTATGCTGCTTGCTAAACCTCCAGATGCAAATATGATTGATAATGAGTTGCCTAATAATTTCCATTCTTTAAAACGTTTCAATGCTTGTTTGTAGGCCCAACACTTTTTATGATATGCTCGGTAGTAAGATTTTAATTCATTTTCCTGCTCTTCTGTTAATTCATCTGAAATATGATTCCAGTTGAATACGCTTTTTTCCGACTCTTTCATATATATATTAATTGGATAATTCAAGCGTGTAAATATTTGATGTAGAAATTACAGTATGACCCTCCATCCACAATAGCACTACCATCGTTTTTAATATATAATTGTATGTCAGCATAATTTAAACCATCTTTAAAAATAATTGAAAATATTGAGTTTATTGTTATTGGTGTCCATCTTATTTGCTTATTAAATTCTTGATAAAACAAAACTTGTGATCTTGTCATATCCTTAATATAAAATTGACCACTTCCTTTATAAAAATCATTGTAGATTATTTGATAATAACCGGTAAATGGTAACCTGAGTAAATTTTTGTTTGCTTCATTAACCACGAAAGGGTAATTTATAGTTGGAAACTTTAATATTTTTTCATTATTGTGTTCTAAACTATTTGAATTAAAATGAATTTTATGCAATTCATTCATTTGTTTTTTATTAACAGCACCACTATCTGCAGTACCATCAGCTACTCCAGTTATCTTTTTGGATTTCATATCAATTGATGCTTCATATTTGATGTGATCATCATAATAATAATAAAGACGATGCCATAAGCCTATTGATACATCATTTTGAGTACCAGCAACGCCGTAAACAACAACATAAATGGTAGTCTGAGGATTAGTTTTACCTTTTAATCTGATGTCAATATCCAGATCATCAAAACCGGGATTTAAAACGTTTTTAGAAAAATGGATGATGCTACGTGTATTTGTTCCATTTATTTTTGAATTGATCTTTCTCACAGATAGAGTTCCACTTGATGCATTTATCTCACCAATTGTGATACCATCTTCAACATACATTTCATAAACCATTGTATAAGAGCTGGTGGGTAAATATACCAAATCAATTGCCAATCTGGTACTATAATAACCTATACTTGAATCATAATCAATTTTGAATTCAGAAGCTTTTTTATTCACTGAATGAAAATCTTTATTCTGGACTCCAATTTTGTGAATGTCATCATCATCTTCTTTGAACTCGTCATTGTCCATCACTCTTTTGAATACATTTTCTTTATCGATTGACTCTATGAAATTTATTTCAGACGCTTTTATTTTCTTATCAATTATACCACTCATAATTGTATTACTATCATTGACAGTTTTGTTGACGAAATTAACAGAAGCCGCATAACTACTGTCTGATGGTTGTGGATCTTTGAGATTGATGATACTGTGATTGGCTAAATTTAAATTACCTTCCATAACCTCACTACCATCTTTTGGAAGTAAATCTGCTTCAGTTTCAGCTAGAGTACGGATGACATAATCTCTAGTACTTTTTAACAATTCAAAATTGACTGCTTTATGCTTTATTTGATCATAATTTGGATTTTCTCCATCGTCTTCAACAATGGTTTTTAGATTATCAATATCATTATTACCCATATTTAGATTGCCTTGCATTGAACGATCACCAAGTAAAGGAAAATAAGTTGCTTTAGCACCACCAACAGTTAAAGCTGCATTATCTGCAGAAGAACTACGGATTCCAATAATAGAATGGTCACCCATATTCAGAGCACCTGTCATTGCTCTGCTTCCATCTAATTTCAAGAGATTTGCGGGATGGTTTGCGGGAGAGTTTGCTAATTTACTGATTTCAGCATCCACATAAGCTTTGCTGACAATGTCATTAGGATCATCAAAAAGTCCATCGTAGTAAGGTTCACAGTTTTTTATTATATTCTGTTTGAGATCATAATATTCTATACCGTCTTTATCCACTATTTTGAGAAAATTTTCATTCAGATATCCTTTGTTAACAACACTTCGCAAATCTCTAGCTCTGACTTCCAAAGCATCATCAACCTTATGATCATCTAAATTATCCACAAAGAGGATATAATTCATACCCATATCTAAATTACCAGTCATGGCTTTACTTCCATCTAGTTTCAAGACATTAGTATCAACATGGACTTTTGCTATTTCTCCATCAACATAATTCTTATTAGTAGCATCAGAGTCATCTACAGGATTACCTAAACCGTTGATGACATTACTATTCAGATTCAAACTCTCAAAATATAGAATCTTGTGATTATCCTGAACATCATTGACATCAAAAATGGTGTGATTGAAAGTTGTTGAGTATTTGCCCTTCACCACTCTTGAATAAAACAGAAATTTAATGTTTTTATTGTATTGAGAACCATAATATCTAATTTGGAATTTTATCCCATCATCTACTCCAGCTCTTCCATCAGTTGTGAATTGAATGATTGATTTGGTGTATTGATTAGATATTTTGTCACTATCGAATGTATTAATCGTATAATGACTATCACCATGAACATTGAAAATTATTGTATCATCAACAAGAAAATCACCAGCATCACCAATAACGAATATTTCAAAAACAGAGGTATAAGTACCACTCTCTAATTGATTACCTTTCATTTTTATACTAGACCATGCCTCTCCACTAACACCAGTATCATCACCTTCTTTCTTAATTATATAAGCATCGTTATGCGTCTTATGATTTTGAAAAAAGTGGTTTGGGGATGTATTAGGTGGTGTTCCTACTTCTAATTGGCTTTTGTCACCAAAGTCTTTATAACATCGGAAACTTGGTTGTAAATGATAATTGTTTTGACTGACTTTGGTATGTTCTTTCAACACTTTCAAACTGACTGTATCACCATCATTAATTGAGTCAGCTACATCAGTCAATCGTTTTCCATCAATATCATAATTACCCTTATCAGTAAGTTCAAACCCAATACCAGGCTGTCCTTGTGGTCCTGGTGGTCCTCGTTCAGAAATTTTGATCTGACCATAATGATCATTATTTGTATTGTCATTGAATATTCCCATATATTAATAAATTATATATTTCTATAGAAGTTTCTCTTCACTTTTTTCATTAGTTTGTCAACATAGCAGAAAGAGTATGGTTTGTTGGTTGCCTTGATGTATTTTTCTTTATTAATTCCTAATTCTTGAGATATTAAATTTCTTTCTCTTGATGATGGAAAATCATACAAGCAAAAATGGCTGCAATTCAATCTAATCGCTTTAGGGCATCCGTAAAAAGATTGTGTGAGATATATTACAGAGCAATTTTTATGTCGTCCTTGAATGAAATAGTCTATCAGAGGTTTCTGTAC
>JAEMPF020019646.1:0-2500 GCA_022496165.2 Catalaphyllia jardinei
ATATCTACTAGTAAGCACATCTAAGAAATGATTTTTGAACAGCTAAATCAATGCTTAAATCTCTATTGAATTGAAGGACATCTGGAAATTAAATTGACCATCCAACTCTCCCCCCTCCCTTCTGGAACTTCCAATTCCCCCCTGGTGAGTATGGATATTTTCTGGAACCACACATTGAAGTTATTTTTATCTTCCTTTTCATTGTAAATAATTAACAGGTTTGAAGCTAAAATGTTTTGACTACTTTTACTTGGCAAAAATTTCCACAAGATCTGGTAAGGTTTTTTGATCTGTAAATAACTGCCCTAAAATATTGGTCACATGACATATTATGGAAGATTTCTCCCCTAAGCTGTCATTGATGGTCAGAGGATAAAAAAATAATTGAATTGAATTCAGTCATTTGACAATGTGAGTTTTCAACTGTGTCTGACAGTTCAATTATTTGCCTCAGTCTTTCACCTTCGGAAAAATAATTGATCTGCTTCCCACTTACATATCTCAACGTCATCCGCTTGTTGTTTTAATAACAATTTCTTAGTCACCAGAATAGAAAGCTGAAGCTCATCAGCACCTGTATTCAGGTACAATTTTGTGCCCTGGAAGTCCATACCCAGTTATTTTGTGATGATTTCAAAGATTAGCAGGTTTCAAGCTTAAATTATTCGAATATTCTTACTTGAAAAAATATTTCTGCAAGGTTTCTAAGATAAATATGACCAAAGTAAGCTAATCAAAGCTAATTTATTTTACTACAAAGTCACAACGAGTAATGGTCCATGTGACAATTAGGAAGGCAAAATGCAAAATCAAAGTCTTAATATTTCAAAATGTGAAGTCTTCATTATTCATTTCAATTGAATCAAGGAATCTGATTGGTCAATATCGAAAACATACATGTAATGAGGACAAAAAGAGAAAAAGAAGAAAAATACCCTTTTTGGGCATAGTTTAAGCCACATTCCTTATTTCTATCAATCACTCAATCTTGAACATTGTCCTATGTGCCAATCAAAAGTTAGGGAGAAAAAGGCATTGACATCACGAACCTAATGCGATGCACCATATTGGACTTACAAGAAAAGAGTCTTCCACTTGATACTTGTTTGTGTAATTCTGGTTTCTATTCTTATTTCTTCAATGTGTACATACATTAACATCTGCAAGTCACTTTAATTCATTTTGAGAATGTTATTTTGCTGTGCACATCGTGGGTCCACGAAAACCACTGGGACACAAAGATATTTCTGTATGCGTACACAAGGGTAGAAAATTATTTATTTTCTGTTTTTTCCAGTACACTGGTTGTTTCATGTAGGATTGTCTTTTTCATAAAAAGAAGTTCAGTTCATCTGAACAGAACAACAATAGAAAAACTGTGCCTATTTAAACAATAGAGTGTTTATGTCTCAGAACTATCGGTCTGATAGTTGCCCCACGGAAATTTGATGTTCTTAAAACAAATATTTGCTCGAGAAGTGAAGCTTCGAGGGCAAATATGCTAGTTTTAAGAACATCAAATTTCCAAGGGGCAACTATCAGACCGATAGTTCTGAGACATAAACACTCCATTGTCTTTATTGTTCTCCACTAAATTTTCTTCCGCACTCTAGTTCAAAAATCAATTAGACGAAAGCCGTGAAAGCAAATATAAAAATTTGAAAAAGAAAACAGACAAAAACCCTTAATACAATTTCAGTTAGATAAGATAAGATAATTTATTTAATGTCAAGATTACACAGGGGGTGGTCTCCCAATCCCCCGAGCCAGGGGCTCATGATAAAAGTGTTTGACAATATAAAATTATAGTGAGCACTATATATGAATGAATGAGTACAAAGAATACAAAGAAAGCTAATGTTGTTAATGCCTTACTAGTTAAATTAGGAAATAACGTCTATCTATAAAAAAAATAAAATAATAATAATTATAACAATAATAAATGAACTAAGTCAAAGGCAATTACCACATTGACACCCGGAAAAGTTTAACTTAGTTAAAAGTCTCCTAAAGGATGATGCATTAGGTGCACTTTTTACAGCTGATGGCAACTGGAAACGAAACCCGCTTGTTTAGGACAAAATTTTCACGGACGACTACTATCCATCCGGGTATTTTCGGTAGACGGGCACTATGGGCTGATAGTGGCCCTCCACGGCTGAACACTATCGCGTCACGTGATTAATTTAAACCAATAAGAATCGGAGAAAATTTAGTGGTGAACTATAAATTGAGATATACATTGACCATTGTGCCACATGTCTCTGCAGGACTTTCTTCTCTTTTGTGAAAGGTGTCGTGAATATGGCTCGTTTTCAACTTACGCATGTTTGACTAGGGATACTTTTTAAAGATATGATAATGTGCAATGTTAATGACATCATAATCCCATGGCAAATCTTATACAAAGAATCAAATAATTGTGTCTTTGGATTTGGTCTAGCTAGAAGTGTGACTGTCATGCTGCCTATTTCCAGCTGCAATATTTGTTTAAGACCTC
>JAEMPF020019646.1:5000-17479 GCA_022496165.2 Catalaphyllia jardinei
GCTTGTTTTCTTCATTCCGCGAGACAAAGAGAGCTGACTCTTTATCGTTAAGACTGGATGGATATCAAAATATATGACTATAGACTTTCACATTTAAAAAGCATTCTCAAATAGACTCTCTTACCTCTCTAAATCCGCCAGAATGAATCTTGAAATTCAGATCCCATGAATGAAAGCCGCCATTACTGAGATTGTACTGGAACCCAGTCTCTTAGCTTATATGAGGGGTTTTGGGCTGAGGGTGGGGTGGGGTTACCACAAAAAATTGTGTCTAATCTGGCAATCTGATTAGCTAATTTGTCGTTGACGATAAGGGTTGCTGCGCCTCGTGAGTCCATAACAAATTTTGAGCAATGTGGCGCATATCGCTGTCGATAAGAGTACAGACAACGCTAAACCACATCCGATTTATCTACAGAAATGCTAATGGATAATTTTCACTGACACATAAACTTGATTATAATTCATGCGATGTTAAGGCGACGGGCGCTAGCGGGCAATTTGGCAATTATTTTATGGTAAAACCAAATGGGCTCTTTGCACGATCCGGTCACATGGTACAAAATTACTTATACTGGTGAGCAAGTTGCGCAGTGGGACTTCCAAAACAAAGGCAGGACCAGGTGAACTGGTACGTGTTGCATTGTTTTTGTAATTTTTGCCCCCGCAGGGTTTTGGTTATGTTTGTGTTATCACGTACGGTTTGGGTGAGAAATTCTTTGTTCATTACAGTAGAAGGTGAATTGTTCTCATTAGTGAAAATATCCGGTAAGTTGTATAAATCTTGTATGTGTTTGATATTATCACAATCGTGCAGATGTTTATATATAGCGCTTTCTTTGTCCGTGAGTGCATGTTCTTGTGTTCGGACAAGCAGAGTTCTGTTCGTTTTGCCGGTGTACGAGGAATTACAGCCAGGGCAGATGAATTCATAAACAACGTTTGATTGGCTTAATTGCGGCGTTTTGTCCTTAGTGCTTGTGAAAAAACACAATTTTGTGGTCTTCTCTTTTATTCGGATCTCAATATTAGGATCGACGAGACATCTCCGAAGCTTACGTTTAAGCTTCTTGACAAGTTGTGTTGTTAGGTCACCGACGAATGGGATGGTAAGCCAGATAGTGGGATGCTGGTTGTTGTGGGAGGTGTCGTTGGCAGGATGATCTGAAGCTCTTTTCCGTGCATTTGTTGCAAAGCGATCAATTAATAGGTTGGCAACACGTTTAGGAAAACCATTCCATGATAAAAACTTCCTAATCAGCTTGAGCTCCGACTTGATTTTGTTAGGGGTACAGATACGGTGTACGCGATCAATCAGTGCACTGACCCAAGAGATTTTTTGTCGCCAAGGTACAAAGCGTGATAACACAAACATAATAGATCGCGATGATAATTGGAATCTATTACTATATAAAGAAGCTTATCATATCAAACGTTTAACACCATTTCTGAACAATGGCTTAAAAGCCAGTAGGGAACTCCGCCTATTCTCTTGACAGTTTCGTTTCTTTGTTTTTCATTTTCACGTGGTAATACTGTTGTACAATCTCGCAGTATTTAAATCTCTGCTACCTGTATCCCGCCCAGTCCGTAGATGATATAGATTTATATCGAAATATAACAAGCTCATAACATCGTTTCCTTGCATTTGTTGTCTATCAAGTTTAGTCACAATGCAATTACTCGGTATAGCATTCATTCTTTATCTACTAAAGCTATCAGCAGGTAATGGATTACTTGAACAGTATGTGTGATATAGCTAACAAAAAATACAAAATTTTATTTCAATTTCATTGTTTTCAATCAGCAGAAATAAAAGAAAGCGGGTGCAGCTTTAGTGATAACTATTACTAGTGTACCATGTGACCGGATCATGCAAAGAGCCCATTGACGTCAGCATTTCATCATGTATGTATATCGTGTTAGTATATAACCCACAAGTGAATAGAACTTTTCGCGCGCGGTGATTGGTTAGCTCGGAGGTGATTAGCAAATTACTATTCACCTCCACTTCGGTGAGTAATTTTTAATTATTGACAATGAATTTCGTCATAACACTGTCGAAGTCTACGGATACCATGGGGATACCCCAGCAAAATTAGGTGGTGGCATGCGGCCCGTTTCCCAAAACCCTTACCCTTTTACAGTCAAACTAATAGAAGCGTACCCCTCAAGACTGCATTAATGGACTGATCATTTGAAATTTGAACCCGCTAGTCGTTTCAAGAATGCAATAATGAATTGATTATTCGAATATTGAACTCGCTCGCTCGATCGAAGAATACGGCTAACGGGTTCCGTTTCTGAAAAATCAATTTACTACTACATTCTAGAAAAGACTAGTAGGTTTGAAACTTACTAGTCGAAACACTGAATTGATTTTTCGAAAACGGAACCGGTTAGCCGTATTCTTCGATCGAGCGAGCGAGTTCAATATTCAGTTGCCCTAAATATAGTTTTTGAATTTTGGGCCTTTCTTAAACGTCTTGTCGATAATGATGAGAAAGTAGCTTTTTCTAAAAACATACCCAATCCAAGACCAGAGTCCAAAAACCATACACTATTTTAATATGACCAAATGGCCAAATTCGACGCCCCACAGTAAAAGAAACGGCTGAAAAACCATGTTTGCCTACATAGCACATATAAAGTATTACCCTCTACCCCAAGTTGCATACCCTAATCTAGGCAACATGATAAAAAGCTCTAAAGCTTTGCTACTTCGGCTATTGCACACTGATTCAAAAATGTAAAAATTACACCCCGATTCAAAAAGAGATTCAAAAATTGTACATGGCCCCCATGGCGAACTCGACCCCAGCCAGTTCTTCCCCAATACGAATTTTCTATTTGGAGTTTGCCTCCGCCTTTATCGAGTTCGCCCCCGCCCCCCCCGCCCCCCCCCCCCCAACGTTTCGAATCCGCCCCAAAACACTCGCTATTTCTAGTTGACTTAACTTGTGCATGGCGCCCAATTTGAAATTAAATATGCCCGACCGTGATCTGGAGCGACAGACCATACGAACTGCTTGGGTCGAGAAGAACGCAAGCCTCGCTCACAGGATTTCATTGCCTGATTTCATACCTTAAAGGCCTATATACGAGTTTGTAAATTATGGCATTTATAGCAACTTTTAATTCACATACATGTTGTCATAAAGTGCAGACTAAGTGCTTCGTTTGCAAGTCTGAGTAAGTCGGGTCAGCGGCTGACCGTTTGCATGACATACTTGGCTTGAACATGCTCATTAACGTCCATTCACATTTCAAGAATCCCACATTGAAAAGAAATCAAAATTAAATCTGTTGAATTCAAAATCAAAAGTCGAATACTGATGTGGGACGAATTCGATCTGGTTAGAGGCGAACTTAAACTAGTTAAGTCGATGACGGGGTGAACTCGACAAGGGGCGAAAGTGGCAGTTACCAGTTATTTAATTTCTATTATTTTGTTCTTTTTTATAGTTTCTCCTTATCTGTTCTTCACTGTGTTTCTTAAGCTTATTTTTCTTTTTACCTGAGTAGTGTTAATAAAGATTGCTGTTGTTGATAGCGACGGACGGGAAGGGTCGGCGGGAGCTAGGAGTTTTACAGTGAACAAATTCAAGCCCTTACCCAATTTCAAGGTGGAAAACCAGTGACTTTATCTAACTAGTAAGGTTATTATCATCATTATTTGGTATTTGCTTAACATTACTATTTGGTTATTTGCTGTTTCCAGAGCAAAATTATAGGACACGAGCAATAGAGACGTGATGCAAATTAAATAGACACTAATTAAAAATTATTGGACAAAATAAAGTCAAGCAAAATATGGTGATATGAATATGCTAGTAGTCCCCTTTTCGTAGGTGTTTTTTGGAATGTCCCGCACAACGTTGCAAGACATCCCTGATATAGTAGTGGCCAATGAGTAAATTGTTTGCAAAAGCTCGTGCAAAAAACTGCTCTGCGAGACACTGACATTTTACCGTATTTTTGCACTAACTGAATTCAATAATTGTTTAATCAGTGAATCGCCGAATTTGTTTCCATTGACCTAAGATGTCAAATCACTCTCTCGCAATTCAGATAAGCAATATGACATTTTCACACAAGAGAGTGCTTACAACTACGCATGACCAGAATATTATTTGCAGGAAAACACATTTAAATGGTATTATGCATACAGAGACCACTATTTGTCGACAGTTATTTGAAGGTCTCTAAGCCAATGAGAAGGGAAAAGATTATCAAATGTTATAACCCAACCATTAATTTTCGCGTGATTTTTTTTAAACTGTTGTAATGCGTGTCAACGTTTGAAATATGCGAGTGCAGCTCACGTCTTGTGGTATATCCCCGACAATACATCAAGAAATGCTGTTAATGTTCTATGCAATCTTCTTTGCATACTAAACATGTGCGTTCTTCTACTGGGATTAATGCTCCTTTATTTTCGTATTTACCAGTTTGTATTCGTAATGCATGACAACCTAATCTAAGCCTTGTCAGGCTAATTCTGTGTGCTGGCTTTGTAGTTAATGTCAAGTAAATTTCAAATTGATAATGATTTTTAATTTTCTTTTGTGTACACTTTTCTCGTGAATTTGTTGTTGACCTATTCTGGGTTTCAAGCCAGTTCTGTAAATACTGATCCTTGAGGGTTTTCTTTATAACTAATCGTGCATTCTTGATGTGTTGCTGGGTTACTGGTTCTTTTACTTTACACGTTTTATTGATTTCTTCATTCTGTTGAATGTTGAAGAAAGGTGTAGTTTTTGTTGCATATTGAAATGCTTCTCTTAACAACACGTTGTTAGTGGAATGCTTTAATCTTCTCCAGTAGCTGAAGATTGATGCTTTTATGTCTATGCTTAAAGGGTACCGCCCAAGCCCTGCTCTGCAGGCAATATTTTCTGTATACCATGGAACGTTTAATGACTGTTTACAAAACTTTATATGAATTTGTTCAATTGTACTTTTATCAAAAGGTGTTTTGTATGATAGTAGCTCCGGTCCCCAAATTTCGCATGCGTAAAGTGACACGAGCTTAACCAGGGCATTAAAGAATTTGTTGTTAATCGCAATTTTTGCTGCATCCGTATTAGAGAAGGATCGATTTATTATCGAGAGAACTTTGATGGCTTTTTTGCTAACAATTTCTCTTGGATACGTGTAACGACACGATGACGTCATTTCTATACCTAAATATGTTTGTTTCTCAACAGTTTGTTAAGTTTCATTCTCATATTTAAAATTTACCTTGTTCTTGTTTTGTCCGTGACCTCTAAATATATATAATTATGTTTGACTTTTTGGTATCAACTTTGATTTCCTAACACCACATTTGGGCATTTGTTTTTCATTCATAATTAAAGAAAACAAAACTGGACTTAAACCATCACCTTGCCTTATCCCCTTGTTACAGGAAAATAGGCCTGTAAGTGTGCTCTGGTCAATTTTAACATAACTCTTAATTGAGGAACACATGGACTTTATGATATTCAAGAATTTTCGTTGAATTCCGTATTTGTGTAATTTTTGGATCATACCGAATTGCCATACACTATCAAAAGCTTTTTCGTAATCAATGAAACCAACATAAAAGTTTTTTTGTTGTTTGGTGTATTTATGGAGTAGTTGGCGTATAATAAATAAACTATCCGTGGTTCTGGCGTTTGATCTGAACCCAAACTGTTCTGGATTTAAAATATTCTGTTGCTCAATAAACGTATTTAATCGGTTTTGTAAAATTTATGTGAACAATTTCCCTAAGCAGCTGGTTAAAGTAACTCCTCTGTAATTGGCTGGACATTTCTTGTCACCTTTCTTGCTTTTCAATGATGTCATTGAATATCCTTTCTAGAGAAGGTATGAGGTAATACCGTCCGTGTTTGAGCATTTCATTTAGAAAAGTGTCCGTACCGGGTGCTTTTTTATTTTTGAGTTTAGAAATTTGATCATGAATTTCTTTCACGGTGATCGGCCCATTTAGAATTTCATCTGCCTGCGTAGCGTAGTTTCGTCAAGATTGTTTGGGGGATTGACAACTGTTTGTGATTCCTGAGTTTCTTCTTTGTCATATAAAAGGTTTTGAAAATGCTCTATCCAATCTTCTGGTGGAATATCAGAACTTGCGTCAATCGTTTGACTTCTTCGAATTTTGTTTATTGGCTTCCAGAAATCTCCGCTTTGGTTGGAATTCAAGATGTTTATTCCATCTAAAAGTTGATTTTTATATCTTTTAAGCATCTTTTTTACCAATTTTTTGAATTCCTTTTTGAGAACAAGATATTCTTGTCGCAATGATCGAGGAGCTGTGGGATCAATCTTGTTCGCAAGTTCCTGCAGCTCTTTCTTTAACTGTCTGCGAGTCTTACCATACCGTGGCTTGTTTTTTTTTGGTCTTTTTACCTGTTTTTCTACGTGATGGTACAAGGCTAATTTCTGCAACTGATTTTAGTATTTGACTGAACTGTGAAATCTCATCATCTATTGAACTATGGTGTTCTACACTAAAAGATTTTAGCCTGTTTTGAATATTAAAACTCGACTGTACTCGAATGTACTTATGAACTTATCTTTGGATTCTGGCTTCCAAAGAAACTTGGTGAGGCAATATCGCAAAGATGCCTCTGTTCTTGGAGGCTCTTTTGGGGTGTTGGTGCTGTACATGATGTCACGATTACTGCAAGCCAATTTAAGAGGGATAGGACAGTGATCAGAATATAAGTGAAGGAGTAAAGGAGTAAAGGAATGATGGAGTGATGGAGTGTTGGAGTGATGGGGTGAAATCGAGCCCACCACCACAACTTGGAAAATATTAAATAGTGTACAAGTTAAAAATGGTTATAGGTATAACAGTCACTTCAGTCTCATATGTTCATCGTAATGTTGGATGACACATGTCTCACTGCTAAATTCCTTCTGAAAAATCCAACAGGTCAGACTTTAAACTTCGCTTGCACTTTCTTCACTACTTCACTCAAAGAAAACAGCACACAGGATTTACCGCCACCAAGATTTGAAGCTGACTCGTGAAGATCTCTTCTTGCTTTTAAGCACTGATCATGTTGCTTCTGTTTTAAAGAGCTCGCTCTTGCATGTCTCTTTTCGTGTTGCCTACAGTGTGATGACTGCCTAAAGGACTTTTTACAATGCTTGCATGTATACGGCTTCTCGCCTGTGTGAGTTTGTTCATGCTGCTTGCAAACTGATGAGTTGCTAAAGGCCTTTTTACAATACTGGCACGTATACGGCTTCTCTCCTGTGTGAGTTCGTTCATGTCTCCTGCAGTTTGGTAAATTACTAAAGGACGTTTCACAATGCTTGCATTTATACGGCTTCTCTCCTGTGTGACTTCGTTCATGTTGCCTGCATACTGATGGCAGACTAAAGGACTTTTTACAATGCTTGCATGCATATGGCTTCTCTCCTGTGTGAGTTCGTTCATGGCGCTTGCAAACTGATGAGTTGTTAAATGCCTTTTTACAATACTGGCATGTATACGGCTTCTCTCCTGTGTGAGTTCGTTCATGTCTCCTGCAGTTTGATAAATCACTGAAGGATGTTTCACAATGCTTGCATGTATACGGCTTCTCTCCTGTGTGACTTCGTTCATGTCGCCTGCATACTGATGGCAGACTAAAGGACTTTTCACAATGCTTGCATGTATACGGCTTCTCTCCTGTGTGACTTCGTTCATGTCGCCTGCATACTGATGGCAGACTAAAGGACTTTTCACAATGCTTGCATATATACGGCTTCTCTCCTGTGTGACTTCGTTCATGTTGCCTGCATACTGATGACCAACTAAAGGACTTTTTACAATGCTTGCATCTATACGGTTTCTCTCCTGTGTGGGTTCGTTCATGTTCCTTGCGGCCTGATGACCGACTAAAGGACTTTTTACAATACCTGCATGCAAATGGCTTCATTTCTGTGTGAGTTTTCGGCTCCATGGAATCTGTTAACTGGTTAAAATAAACTCGCCACAATGCTTGCACATATCTGCCAAGAAAGAAAAAAGTTAATTGTATGCTGAAACTTTGGTAAATGGGTCTTAAGGATATTCGTGGATAGATAGTTATTATGTTTAGATTTACTACTAGCAGTAATCAAAGATTACGAGAGTGCGTTCGACGCCGTACAAACTTTTATACAGATACCTTAAATGATTTTCCTAGCTGACTTTCAACCTCTAAAAACCAACCTTTTTCATCAATAACCGGAGTTTTAAAGAAAGATATTTCAGTGTCAAATTCCATGCCATTCTGATTGAACAGGTCTCGGTACAAACTACGTTGCGTGACGGTGCCAGCTTCCGACTCACAAGTTTAATAGGACTAAAATATTTACATCAGCATTTAGATTTCATGCTTTCTCATATTATTAACTTGTAACTTGTGAAGGTATATGTTTTACGAACATTATTCTAGGCTGGAAGCTCAAATATAAGTACACATTTGCAATCCCGTGCTCGGTCATCGTAAACAAACTGTGTGACTGATTCGAGTATTTTCACTGGCCTGGTATACAGTATTTACATTTCCGTTCCCTGGCTCAGGTTCACTCTTACGCATCTTATAAAATAAACAAGTTTCTCGTGAGCCCGAAAGAACCTTTAAATAACATCATACCATGGAATATAATACTACTCAGCCTCAAAATCCCACGGCAAAAGTATCCAACGCTACCTCTGTGATCGAGAGCACATGGAAAGAAAGTTCAAAGTCTACATGACCTGCTCACGTGCTCACATGTTCGTCACATGTATTGTCACATGTCTCAGTTACGGTACCAGTTTACTGGCCGTGACCATAGTTAATAACTATGCCGTGACGTAGCTAGAAACTATGTCGCGACATGCCCTTGCAAAAATTAAGCGGGGTGGCCATTTTCGTGCCCTTACAGGAATGTGGGTTTTCCAGACAATAACTTTACACAGGACAACCAACCCTGCAGAGTCACAGGCAAAAATTAGGATCGCGTTCCACTTCGTCGAACGCAACAAACGTGCCAAGCAGAAAAAAAATTCAAATCACTCGTGAATTAAACAAATGAATTGAAATATACCTTGATTACGTTTTAAAAGTTCATTAGGGTTAGGGAATATTATGGTTGGTTTTCATGTTTAGAGTAGGAGCGGTAGTTCGGTGTTCACTAAGAGATGGTTAATTTGTTACGAGAAAGATGGGCGGGGGGAGGCCGATGGGATTTAGGGGGTACCAGAAAAAAAATCGGCCTTAAAGGGGGGGGAGGGGTCATTTACAAAAAAGGGAGTGAAAAGAGGGTCATGTAAAATATTTTCGTAATACTTTAAAGGAAGTGTGTCATAGTTAAACGGTTTGAAAAATTTAGCCAAAATTTTTCAATTTCATTGTTTATAATCCGAGTAAAGTAGGAGCAGTAATTCAGTGTTCACTAAGGGACCGTTCACGTTTTACGAGAAAGGAGGGGAGGGGGAGGGCTGGTGGGATTTAGGGGGGTCACCAGAAAAAAATCGGCCTTAAAGGAGGCCATCTAAAAAGTGAGTGAAAAGAGGGGTCACGTAAAATATTTTAATAATACTTTAAAGGAGCTGTGTCACAGTTAAACGGTTTGAAAAATTTAGCCTAAATTTTTCAATTTCATTGTTTGTAATCCGAGAAGAGTAGGAGCAGTAGTTCAGTGTTCACTAAGGGACCGTTCACTTTTTACGAGAAATGGGAGGGGGACTGGTGGGATTTTGGTGGGGGTCACCAGAAAAAAATCGGCCTTAAAGGGGGGCCATCTAAATAAAAGTGAGCGAAAAGGGGATCACGTAAAATATTTTAGTAATTCTTTAAAGGAGCTGCGTCACAGTTAAACGGTTTGAAAAATTTAGCCTAAATTTTTCAATTTCGTTGTTTGTAATCCATGCCAATTTTCGCCATCCTTTTTACCTTATGACTTATTATGTTATGTCTTTAGTGTTTTCCGATCTTTCTAAAGTATTACTTTCAGGTTTTCTTCAATTTAACAGTAATTTTATTTTAAGGGATATGTTCTAGTATTTCTTAAAAGAAATATTTCCCCACAGACACAAACAAAGTTCTTTAAATCTATTAAAGACGTTCCTTTTGATTTTAATAACATTTCCACGGCTACAAACTACAATTTTAAAGTACGGAACTTAAGGTGATTCTTCTACTACGCACCATTTTTGCGTCATTAGCACGAGCAAATGAGCGCACGTACACAACGAAAGAAATTTCCCTGAAGCTAAGTTTGGTAGTTCGAGCATGGTGACCTGTTTTTATCGCACAATGATAGTGCACATATTATCTTCTTTAACTTGAAAAAAGAAATTTAAAAACAAAGCTATCAGACAGAATAAAAGATAAGGGCGAAAGCATGCAGAAAAACCATACTCTGGAGTGCAAATTATGACGGCGAAACTATACGAACGCTTCAATTTACGTCCACGTCGTTTTAAATGGTGTGATTTTTTTCACAAATTTCATATGATATTGTTCTATATGCTCGACATCCTCTACCTTCCAGGTTTTTTTCCCAGTTATTAGTTGAATAAACTATGCATCCACTTACCTCAAAATATAACTTGGACCGATGAATAACGCACGTGATTAACACAAGTACAGGCATAAATTGAATAAGATTGGCCCGTCACATCTCTTCAGCGATCATGGTGACCTACCATTTTTATTGTGTTTTTCGGAATAGTGCTTGGTAGAAAACATTCAGTGAAAGTTTCAAAAAAATTCCTTGGTATCTTTAATTTCTGAGGAATCCTTTAATAAACAAAAAATGTTTCTTTCCTCATATTTAATTTTTCTCTCTGTATTGTTGGATTTTTGAATCTTTTTTTCTCATTTTCCCCTAAAGCTTATCAAATGCAATATAGGTAACATGGCAGTTGCTTGACCAGAATAGTCAAAGTTACCTGTAAGCTCCTAAAGGCATGTAAACTATCTTGAAGAAATAAAGTTACTGTTACAACATTGATTCACCCTGCTAATCCTCTTGAAGCTCTTCCTCGCTTGTGCTGCTGGGGGAGTCGCTTTCATTATTTTCAGGCAGAGCATACTCTTCAGGATACAGGAAGCAGTACACCTCATCTCTAACCTCTGGCTTGAGCTTGTGATGATTATGCTTGGAAAGATTTGTGCGAAGATCCGACAAAACTTGAAAAGCTCCGAGTGCAAGAGCTAATCAAATACCACAAACACAATAGACTAGATTAAGGTAATTACCAGACACTGGCTTCTCCAAATAAATCCTGAAGGAACTGATCTGCTACAAACAAGATTGAGAGAAACTGTGACGAAGCTGAAAATGAACCTTGGCTAGACATTGAGAATGACGGCAATGATGAAGACGACAACGGTGGAAGCGAAAGCGGCGGTGATGAGGTGAATGAAAATGATTACATTGACTCTGGTGATAAAGACGAACCGAGTGTTTTCATTCGTGCCTTCATCGCTGAGAAAGAAGCTGAGAGGCCAGCCATAACATATTCGGGAAGAGCCATAACCAGGAGATCAGAAACTGATTTTTCTTTCTCTTATTTTTTCAACGAATTCAGAGCGAGCTGGCACATTTCTTTTTTGCAATGCTGACTTTATAGTATACAGTAGTAAGTGACAGATGCAGCTGTAGTATGAATTGTAATACCTTGATAATGCCAAAAACATGCTTTGTTACTGTACAGTATGTATAACTGGTTTAATTGACAATTTTTAGGTTCGGAGGAGGGGGGTCACCGAAAAAATTACCTTTATAGGTGGGGGCAGGGGGTGGAGTCATGCAGAAATAGAATTCACTGACTGAGGGGGGCTCATGCAACTTTTTAATGACTGTTCAGAAAATCCCACCAGCCCCCCTACCTTGTAAAAAATGAACGGTCCCTAATTACGTACCGAAGAAACAACGTAACATTTGGATAAGAAGGCATTACAATTGAAACGATAATGCTTTTACATTTGACAAGGGTGGACGATGTCATGTGCTGGTTCACCAAGAAATAGTTGGTAGTAACTGTGGTTAAAAAAGTGAATGTAAATATTTAAAAATCAGGGCAATGCTGTCTAAATGAACACATTAATCATCCCTCTTTTTCAAATAAGATAAACAGAAACTAGTTTTAAGTTTTGTTGCGAAATGGAATTTTTTTTCATCTTCTGCTTATAAGAATGTACAAGGACACGTTCAAGACAGTTTTGATGGAAGTTTCCGATGTATAGATTCCTTGAAATGTATAGCCAAGGCTATATTTTCGTTTCCAGTTACAACAAGGCGACGAGGAAACGAGGGTTATTTCCCTTTGTCGAGGAAAAATAAAATAAAAAGACCCGAACAGACTCCAAGCTCACGTGACCAATGCAGGTATCCCAATGGTGAAGAGTATAGAATGAATGAGTTGCCTAGAGTATCCACACAGAAGAATATCTACCGTAGTTCTACTAAAGCCTCAAGTTTCATTGGCTTTAAGACAGTGAAAATGATTGGAAGAAAAA
>JAEMPF020019647.1:0-12500 GCA_022496165.2 Catalaphyllia jardinei
CCATTCGTAAACTGACGATGGCACAGGAGTTGCCGAAACATGTATTTCAAATTTAAAAGTCTCGTTCTTTTCATTAAGATTCTCACAAAATTGCTGCTTCTTCGTCCTTATCTAACGTAATAATATAACAATAAATGAGTTTGCCTAAATGGAAAGAGCTCGCAAAGAGTAAAACCGAATTGGGGAATAAAATAAACAATGTTCATAATGCAATCACACAACACAAAATCGGTCAGGAGACAAGCCAAGAGTCATTTGCAAAGGTTTTTAAACCGGTGACAAGTAAATTAGATGATGTAATTGAAAGTAATTTGAATTCAAGGATACCTCAAAGAAGAAGACCACCGAAGAAAGCGGAAGTTCCGAATTACGGCATCGATATCGAAGATGAAGTTGAAGACATAGGTCTTGATGATCTGTTTGGTGATTATGTACCACCCCAGCAAGAGAAACAAATAGTGCCAAAACCTCCAAAATATGATGAAGGAGTTGATTACACAATACATGATGAAGATCTTACGAGAGATAGGTTAAATGAATTAAGTTTATCAAATTACGAGAATATTGAAGAATTTATTAATTCTCCGGAAATTGAAAACAAAAATAAAATGATTCAAATCAGTATGTTCAGAAAAAAAGCGGAAAAAGAGAGGAACAGATTGAAAGGTTCCAAGGCACATGTTACAAAACAATACAATAATGGGATCATAAATGAATCCACCAGGCAATCAAAGAACAAAATGATAGATGATGATAGAGCCATATTGACAGAATACATTAATTTCAATAAACAATTAATGAAAGAATTAGAGAAGAAAAACAAAGGTTCAGGGATCAAAGGCCGAAGAAGAAAACAGAGAGGTGGAAATGTCATGTTTTCAGTGATGTAAAGCAGCTTCTCAAGAAACTAGAATTGATTATTGGTGAGGTTATTGCAGGCAATACATGAATTAAGGTGAGAAATACGGGAGTCAATATATTGGACACATTGTTGAGAATGTCAACAATTAATAGATCGCAATATAATAAATTGTACAATCTCTACTTCAAAGTATAATTTGTGTAATGTATTAAATATGCATGGATCGTGAGATAGTATTATCATCATATAATGCCAAAAGTCAAGGAAACAATACTCCTCAGGATTTTACAACTAAATTCAACAGGCCCATAATATTGGATAGGAATTCAGAATATATGGTAGGTCTTAACCGAATCGTTAACATGTCATTCACATGGTTTAATGTGAATCCCTCATATGCTAATCAATTAATCAAGTACAGCTCTGATAACGGTTTAACATTTCCCAACATCACTTTCCCAGCAGGAGTCTGGAATTATACAATATACATATATCAATACATATATCAATACATATATCAAGGACATAACGAAGATTGTCAAAGATGGCGCTAATAATAATGAGTATCCTATCACTCTTGTATTTGATGAGACAAAATTCAGAGTCACAGTCACATTAGCCAAGAATTACCAGCTTGATTTAACAGCAAGCAATTTTAATGGACTAATTGGGTTTGATAAGGGAATATTGAAAAATGAAAAGAATGTGGGACCGAAAGTGCCCAATCTCAGTCAAGACACTGACATTCTTAATATTCATTGCGACCTGATCTATGATTCCCTTGTGGACGGTGAAGATACAGACATCATTTATTCCTTCTCAACCAGTGTCCTATGCCCAAGTTACTCCTTTACCATCGAACCGCGAAGGGTCACATTTAATACCACCAAAAGAATACTATAAGCAGTATCTGGATATATATTACAGATGGAAAAAGGAGATTAGTTAACCTAAATGGGGCAGATACGTCTTTTTCATTACTTCTGAGAAAGGCAGAATAAGATAACATATTGATATAATGAAGCCAAATAAATTCATGACATTTTATCATCCAAAGCTTGGTAAATTTGTATATAAACACATGGGGTCTGGGATTATCGTTGATAATATTTTCAAACCGATGAAGAGTGTTGCGTCGTCTGTTGTAAAAAAGTTTGCTAAGCAATCAGGTGAGAAGGTGTTAAAATCAGGTATTTCAAATGTAAGTAGGTAAATAGACATCCGAGAAGTCAGGAGACCTGATAATGGAAAAGCTTAGGAATATGAGAATTGGTAATACAAGACAAAAAGCACTTATCCCACCCATCAAACAACAAGAAGAAAGTACTGGTATGATCATCAACAGATTGATATCAGGATCAGGTTTGAAAAGAAGGCGTGGAGTAAAATTTATGTAATATAATAATATAATGGCTTTCAGAACAACTGAATACTTACAAAGGTATGAGTTGGTTCGATATCAATTAGATGATGTTATTCGGATCCCAGCTGCAGGTCAACACCAACAAAAAATGGGTAAAAGTTTACAATTAATGACAGGTCTTCATTCTACGATTGGCATAATGCTTATTTTGAGGTACAATGCCAGTTGCAAAAATTAGCTGATGGAGCACGGTACGTAGCTGCAGATCGTATAGCAGTTATCAATGGAGCCCATTCATTGATTAACCACATGGTGATAAAGAGTGCTGGCAAGATTGTTTATGATACCAGTAATCTTCATAAGGTACATTTTGTCAAGAACCTCCTCGAATATAGTGATGATTTTAGTCGATCAGTAGCCAAGAATAGTCTCTGGTATTTGGATACCACCAATACGACTGTGGTTGCTGATAATGCTGGGTTTGCGGCAAGAAAAGCTTTGATGACAGACGCAAATGTTCTTAAAATTGTTAATGTGATCATACCTCTCAATCGTTACAGTTTCTTCGAAGAGCTGAATCAACTAACGTTAGTCCCAGTGCAACTCCAGTTCAATATTCAGTTGCAGAATGACAATGAATTAATCTATATGAACAACGGAACAGATGCCGGTCGAGTGGTTATCAATAGATTCCTACTATGGGTCCCAAGATTGATACCAAAGGACACTCTGTATAATAAGTTTGTTGAATCTTTTTAACAAAGAAAACATGGACGTATAACAGAGAAATGTATGAGGTTTCCGCACCAGCTAATAACAGTGGATTCTTCCAGATCTCCTCCAGTATTGATAATGTTAAGACCATCTTTGTATATCTACAACGAGCTGAAACAAACAATGCAGAGAAGAATCCATACATATTTGACACTTTTAAACTGGATTCAGCTGATAATGTTGCTGCTAATCTTCGCACTCTTACAACATGTAGATTGGAATACGGTAATGGAGTATTTTACCCAGAAACTGAATATGATTCAGAATCAAAAGTAAGGATCTTCAACGACTTGATGTCATATAGTTTTAAAAAGAATAATTACAACAGCGGGACACAACTCAACCTAGCGAATTACAACTCTCTTTATCCTCTCGTATACTTTGATTTATCATATCAAACGGAAAACGTATCAAGAGATCCAAAGCAGTTGATTTTCAGGTATAAGCTAAATGCTAATACTTTGAATGCTGATGCTTTCAGTGTCCATGCCATCGTCCTATATGAAGAGACAGTAGTCATCGATAAGGTTAGAAATGAATTGGTCATAGTATAAAAAGTATCAATAGTAATAAGATATTCCTCATTTCGTATATGTTTTATAATCAAAAATTATATAACATATATTATATACAAAAAATCACTCAGCTTTTTGAAATAAAGGTGAAATTATCAGAAAATCAGAAGAAGAATATCAGTGATGCTTACCATAAAAGAGAAACGGTTGTTATCAGGCTCATGAATGACTCTCCTAGTGGGAATGACACTCTGTACGTTCCAGCGATGGTAAAGAAGAGATTGGAGAAGAATCGGAAATTGAATAAAGGTATGGATATCAAGCTTTCCAAGACCAATATCAGAAAACAAGTCGGTGGTAGTCTGATGACTTCTGCTCTAGCCCTTGCTCACGCATTCGGACCAACCATTGCGAAAACAATGGGATTGGCAGCTTTGGCAGGTGTATCCAGCGCAGGCGCACAACAAATTGTCAAACAAAAAAGCTGGGAAAGGAGTACAGAAAGGTGGTTTCCTAATTCCACAGAATAAGATTGACAAACTCATCGCAAACAAGCATCTTCTATCCACCAAACAGAAGAAAGATATATTGGATGCCCTTCAATCAGGTTCAGGTGTTGTTATAAAATCGACAAAAACACAATCAGGTGGTTTCCTTGGCACTTTACTCGCCAGTATTGGGATTCCAATGGTACTAAAGGCTTTGACTGGAAGGGGTGCTCCCAACCTGCAAAAGGGGAAAGGGGAGCTCCAAGAATGGGTATACATCCCATGGCTCCACCACCTTTTATAGGGACATGGAACAACCAAGTCGGTACGGGAATAAAAAAAAACATTCAATGAAATTCCACTTTTAGGAGCAATATTGTAAAACCAAAGTTTTATAAAGATATCCCGATGAGCAATCATGATCTGATAAAATGGTGTAAGTATTTGAAAATCCCAATCAATGATGTTCTATCAAGGGATGCGAGAGTTCCACATAACCATAAACAATCATTATTCATTTACAATCTAGAACCATCATACATGAGTGGAAGCCATTGGGTAGCAACCTATGTAAAAGATGGTGTGATAAATTATTTTGACAGTTTCCGAATGCCTCCTTTTCAAGAAATAGTTAATCATACGAAAAGAAAGAATTTAACTTTGCTTCACCAAAATAATCAGATTCAGAATATGAAAACGACCACATGCGGATACTTCTGTTTATACTTTTTGAATGAAGTTAATAAGGGGAATTCATATTATGATTTACTGAAAGTATTTGACATACATGATACAATAAAAAATGAGATATTCCTCAGAAATTATTTCAAAAATATCTAACATATATGTATAATGGTAAAATCATATTGTGTGAAACAGAAGAAAAAACTGAATGTGTTCCAGGGAGTGAACGATATGTCAAAGCTAAAAATGGGCGTATGATGCTGAAATGTAAATGCGTTGAATGTGGGATAACAAAGACCAAATTCATCAAGAACAAGGGAAACTAATGGAGCCCTCACAAGCTGGGGGCTTACTCGGAGAGGCTTTACTCAAAGGTGGTGTTAAAGGTTTATTCAATCTTGTAAGAGTTGGTGCTGCAAAAGCTGTCAAATCGGATGCTGCTAAACAAAAAATAAAAGATGTGGCCAACAAATATATAGATCAAGCATTAGACAGTTTCACATCTGATTTATCTAAAAGACTTGATCCAACACAAAGTGGTAGTGGATTACCAATACCATTTCCGTTTGTTGATTGGAAGAAAGCTTGGGATGTTGTCACTGCACCTGGATTGTTCAAAGGACCTGAAGTGAGTGCAAAAGAGGGTAGAGCCTTGGTTGCTGAATACAAGAAACAATACAAGGCTTACAAAGATGCTGGAGGTAGCAGATCATACAACTCATGGATCAAATGGAAAGGTTATGGTGGAGGGTTAGACATCCATAATGCCATTCTCAAGGTTTCACCCAAAAAGGGTTTTGTGATGCCTGGACATAAGTAAACAGGACCTGGAAACCCTCTTGAAGAGCAACTGAGGTATGATCCCAATACTGGTGAGATACTTGAGATATATCAACAACCAACAGATCGACCAGATGCAGTCAGTATGCAGCATGATGTTGATTACTCAGTTTGTGGTAATAAACGAAAAGGTGATCAAGTGAAGTGCAAAAATGAAGCCTATCGTAAGATGGTTAAAGCTCTCGATGCAATTCCTTGGAAAGATCGACAATGGGGTCTTACTGTGGCTAGGAACGCTATAGCAGCCAAGTCCAAATTAGGTATGGGTGTTAAGAAGCCAAAAAACGGGAAAAGCCGTCGAGTGAGGAAAACTGGCAAGAAAAATTAGCAGATGAGTTACATACACCCATAAAACGCAACTTCACTCGGCGGCGTGTAATCACAAATCATATTGATGAAATATGGGCAAGTGATCTAGTTGAAATGCAACAGTTCATTAAATGGAATAAAGGTTACCGATATCTTCTAATGGTTATTGATGTATTTAGCAAATATGGTTGGATCGTTCCATTGAAGGATAAAAAAGGTGAATCTGTCACTGAAGCATTGAAAACAATATTCAAGGAGGGTAGAAAACCACAATATCTATGGGTTGATAAGGGAAAGAGTTCTACAACAAACATGTGAAAGACCTATTAGAGAAAAATGGGATACATATATACTCAACTGAGAATGAAGAGAAGTCATCAGTAGTTGAAAGATGGAATAGGACAATTAAATCCAAAATGTGGAAACAGTTTACAATTCAAGGTAATACAATGTATCTAGACATGTTACCTAAACTAGTAAAACAATACAACAACACAAAATATTCAAGCATAAAGATGACACCAGTTGAGGCTTCAAAGAAAAAGAATGAGGGTACAGTTAACTTCAATCTATATGGTGATATGGAAACATCCAAACAGAAACCAAAATTTAAAATAGATGATAAGTTCCGAATATCTAAGTACAAACGGAATGTGTTCGATAAGGGTTATGCACCAAATTGGACAGAAGAAGTGTTCACAGTTGATAATATCCAATACACTAACCCAATAACATATAAAGTAAAGGATCTCAGAGGTGAAGATATTCAAGGGAGTTTCTATGAACCCGAATTATTAAAAGCCAAGCAGGATGTTTTTCGTATTGATAAAGTCATTCGTAGAGATTATAAGAAGAAACAAGCTTTGGTGAAGTGGAAGGGATATGGTGATGATTTTAATAGTTGGATTCCAGTGAAGGATTTAAACATACTATAAACAGGATATAAACGTTTGTTGATTAATATAAATTGTAAAAACATACAATTTATATTATATAACAATCACAGCAAACGCTGTTATTCGCTATTCATGGTAGGCAAAAATATCATTACTTTTGGCTATTACACTTTTTACTGTGGTAATGCTTTTGGCTATTATTGTATACTTTATCACAGTTTGGACATCGGTATTCCTTGTTTTGCCATTTTTTCACAGCTTCCATTTGGTGTTTCTTTTTATCCTCACCTGAGACTCTTTTTGGTCTAATATTTGCTGATTTCTTGTGGTTGTCTGGTAAGTCATCTTGTTTAATATATTCAAATGTATAAGAATGTCCATCTTTCTTTGAAATTCCTGATTTACAATTGTTGAGACCTTCACAAACCATTTTCACAATTCCTACATTTATTTTAAGATGTTGTTGGATGGCGTTCATGCTGTTGAAGAAGGTCACTTCATTTGTATCTTTGTTGGTGGCTTTCACACACTTTCTATTTTCACAATTCTTGGCAGCGAATGTATAATCTCGGTCCTTTGCTGACTTTGTGCAATTCTTTTGTTGTGTGATAAGTTGTAAATTGCATAAACGATTGTCTTCTTTATTATAATTAATGTGATCGATTACTTTTCCTTCTGGTATGATACCGTTAGAAAATTCCCAAACAAATCGATGCTTATGATACGTTTTCTGACCTGATTGGCTATGTTTTCTCACCATACATTGCATATAACCATTGCGAGTCTTGTTCCCTTTGTGGGGTACTTGTTTGATGATATTTATTACATTTCCATCTTTCGAACCAACATATAGGTTATAGATTGGATGAACAGAATAAACGCACTCATTGATTATAATTTTTGTCATTATAATATAGATTAAAATAATATCTCTTTATATCATTATATAAACATTTTTTCCATTAAGGCTTAAAGATTTGGCACTTATATTATTATACAATTTTTTTTTTCCATTAAGGCTTAAAGATTTGGCACTATATAAAATTATTATGGAAAACATTATCTCAACTAATAGTATGAACACCCACGCTCTCTCAAAACTGACTAAATCTCAGCTTATCAAATTATTGATGAAGCAAAATATAGAAATAAAAAAGTTGTTGTTAAAAAATTTGAAACAGCAACCCAAAAAAGATAACATAATTCTTTCACCACCAGAGTTTAGGAATGATTACAAACCAATTCCAGCTCCCAGGGAAAATGTAAATCAGATGGTGCAGGATTATGAAAAAAAACATAATTCAACCACCATTGGAATTCCAGGATGATTACAAACCAACTCCAGCTCCCAGGAAAAATGTGAAGCAGATGGTGCAGGAGTATGAAGACAACATAATTCAACCACCATTAAAATTCATAGATGATTACAAACCAGTCCCTTTACCAAGGACCAAAAAACCAGTCCTACTACCAAAGACTAAAATAGAGGAAACTGCCAGAGCCTTGAAGGGTTACACAAAGTCCTTTAAAATAAGCATCAATAACAACAAAGACCCACTTGAACAACTACAAAACACAAGAAAAGCCATCGAATATCATATCACAAACATTCTCACAGATGTGAAAGGTCTAAAATTTGTTGAAACGCTTACGGTAACATTCAAAAAATCAGTAAAAGATGAAACACGATACAAAACCGCATATTTCAATAGCAAACCTCTTACCATCATCAACAACACAGAAATCCCAGAAGCATTACAATTATCAAAACAGCAAATCTTAAACATGACAGCTCAATGGATATCTGAAGGTTCCGGTTGGACTATTGAATCTGTTGACAATCATTATATCAATATTGTACAATATGAGCCAATAAAAGGCTCATCGTATATTGAACTTCCACAAGAACTCAGAAACAGTGCAAAGGGATTGATCAATATGAAAAATGAGGATAATGAATGTTTCAGATGGTGTCACATCAGACATTTAAATTCACAAGATAAAGATCCACAGAGGATTAAAAAATCAGACAAGGAATATGTTAAAAATTTAGATTATACTGGGATTGAATTCCCAGTAACCACAAAGCAGTACAATAAAATTGAAAAGCAAAATGAGATCAATATCAATGTATATGGATATGAAAACAAACAACCATATCCTGTCTATACGTCAAAAGAAACATATGATAGACAGATGAATTTATTATTGATAACTGAAGATGAAAAGAAACATTACGTACTTATCAAAGATTTCAACAGTTTCATGTACAACAAAACAAAACACAAAGAAAGAAAGCACTTCTGTATGTATTGTCTTCAGTGTTTCAGCTCTGAAAGAGTCTTGAACAATCACATTGCATTGCATTCAAGTCAATGGAGCACAAACAGTAAAACTGCCTAATGAAGATAACAACATCCTAAAATACAATAATCATAATAAACAACAGCTTGTGCCATTTGTGATCTACGCTGACTTTGAGGCTATAACAGAAAAGATATCTGGGTGTCAACCTAAGAATGATAAATCATATACAGAGGCATACCAGAAGCACACAGACTGTGGATACGGTTAAAAGGTTGTCTGTTGCTATGATGATAAATATAGCAAACCTGTTAAAACGTATAGAGGTGAAAAGGCTGTTTACAAATTCATGGAAGCCATGTTGGAAGAAGTTAAATATTGTAAGAGATTAGCAATCAAAGAATTCAAAGTGAATATTAAAGATTTTAAAATACCAGTTATATTTCATAATCTCCGTGGGTATGACTCTCATTTCATTATGCAAGAGATTGGAGCAATTGTTAAGAAGAATACATTCATAAATAAGAAGGGTGAAAAATGTCAAATGAACATTAATGCCATGCCGAACAATATGGAGAAATATATAGCATTTATGCTTGGTAATAGTTTAGTGTTCCTTGATAGTTTCCAGTTCATGAGTTCCAGTCAAGAAAAACTAGTAAGTAATATACCAAGAGAATCATTAAGATACACCTCTCAACTATTTGAAGGTCAAAAGCTTGATCTGTTGGCTAGAAAAGGAGTTTACCCTTATGGATAGTTTCAATAAATTCAGCGAAAAGCTGCCACCAAAGGAAAAATTCTACAGCATACTGAACAATGAACATATATCAGATGATGACTATGAACATGCTCAAAATGTATGGAATACATTCTCTCTAAAAAATATGGGTGAGTACCATGACTTATACCTTGCATCTGACATCCTCCTGTTAGCTGATGTATTTGAAAACTTCAGGAGAACATGTCTTGAATATTACAAACTGGTTCCATGCCATTATTTCACATCTCCTGGTTTGTCGTGGGATGCTATGCTAAAGATGACTAATATTGAGCTTGAATTGATGACTGATATTGATATGTTTCAGTTTATTGAAAAAGGTTTGCGAGGTGGGATTAGTGAGGCAAAACATAAATACATGAGAATATAATAAGGAGAAACCATCAAAGTATATTATGTATCTTGATGCAAATAACTTGTACGGTTGGGCTATGAGCCAACATCTCCCAACAGGTGGATTCAGATGGATGACACAAAAACAAATTGATAAATTAGATTTGGCTAAGTATGAGGAAGACAGCAATAAAGGATTGATATTAGAAGTTGATCTCAAATATCCAGAAGAATTACACGATCTTCATAATGATTATCCACTAGCGGCAGAGAAGATTAGAGTCACTGAAGATATGTTATCAAAATATTCTAAGAAGATTGCTAAGAAATTTGGGATATCAACCGGTCTGGTCCACAAGCTTATTCCCACATTAGCTGATAAAGAAAAGTATGTACTACATTACAGAAACCTAAAATTATATATTGATCTTGGTTTAAAGGTAAAGAAGATTTATACAGTTTTTGAATTTGATCAATTCCTTGGTTAAAGCAATATATTAATTTCAGTACTGAGAAACGCAAGAATGCAAAGAATGCTTTCGACAAAGACTTCTTCAAGCTCATGAATAACAGTGTATTCGGGAAAACGATGGAGAATATCAGAAAGCGAGTAGATGTGAGATTGGTAACTGATGAGAAGAAACTATTGAAATTAACTAGTAAGCCAACTTTTGTAAGTAGTAAGATCTTCAATGAGAATCTGGTGGCTGTGCATAAGATCAAAGAAACGCTTACTCTAAACAGGCCGGCATATGTTGGTATGTGCATCTTAGATTTAAGTAAGACATTGATGTATGATTTCCATTACAACTATATCAAAGAGAAATATAGAGACAATAAGTTACTATTCACTGATACCAACAGCTTGACATATGAGATTGAAGCTAAAGATGTATACCAAGACTTTTGGAATGACAGAGATAAATTCGACAACAGCGACTATCCTGACAGCTCGCCGTATTTTGATAAGACGAATAAAAAAGTAATAGGTAAATTCAAAGATGAAACCGTAGGAGTCCCTATTTATGAATTCGTTGGTTTGAGATAAAAAATGTACAGCTACATGAAAGACAACCAAAAAGGAGGAAAGACTGCTAAAGGAATTAAGAAGAATGTCATCAAAAAGAACATCACACATGAAAACTACAAAGAAACACTCTTCAACAAAAAACAGATGTACCATAAGATGAAAACAATCAGAAATAAGAACCATGAACTCAGCAGCTATGAAATCAACAAAGTATCACTCAGCTGTTTTGATGACAAAAGATACTTGCATAAAGATGGAGTGACAAGCTATGCATACGGACCTAAGAATATGAAACATTAGTCATTCCTTAATTTCCATATTGGTCCAAATAATTTTCATATAGTTTCCAATAATTTTCATATAGTTACCAATAATTTTCATACATTTTCCAATAATTTTCATATAGTTTTCATAATTCAAGGTTTTGGTTCCATACTGATGTCCCGGGTTTTGGTTTTGGTTCCACATTTGATTCCTATATTTTCATTCCTAAATTTGGTTCAACATTTGATGATAAGGTTTGGATTATATTTTTTGTTTTAGATTTGGTTTCAGCATTTGGTTTTTCCAGCAGTTGATTAATTGTTGGAGAAATAGTTGAGAAATCCAACGCAAAAAATAGAATCAGGGGCCAGTGTGGAAAATGCGCTCGTGCCCCCAACTCCTATACTACTTATAAATTTGGGTAAAACATTTCTCCGCATATCTCGCTTAAGAAAAATTGCTGGGTTCTGAATCTTGGCAAGAGTTTTTACATATTTACCTTCTTTCTTTTTCCAGATTCTGGAATTTATTTATTGAACGGTTTTTATTTTTATCTTGATATGGCGTGACACTGAAAACCAGCAATTACCATTACTAATCGTATTCATAAAGAAATTCTCGATTGTGATTGGTTCTCGCACGCCTATTTGTCAAGTAATCGGCGCGGGACCACGTGGATGTCCAATTACCGGTATCCAATGTGACGTTTTTCTAACTGGACACAAGTGTGATTTATACGTCAACGCCGCGCTCTTTATTGGCTTCCTTCGCTGTTGTTCACAAGGTTTCCCACAGTTTTCAAAACTTATAAAAAGCGCTACAGACGTGTTTACACCAAAGAAATTCTCAAAAGCCATTTTAAATACGATTAATTAGAAATTGGAAATCGTGTTGTACCTCTCATAATAAAATGATGACTCTTGAGATTGAAAACTCATGATTAATCGAAAATAGAGATATTTTTTAAGATTGACTTTGAAACCTATTCCACCAGATCTATGATTTCTTGGCACACGTTATCATTTTCATAGATCCCGTCCATCTTTAATTAGTAAGC
>JAEMPF020019648.1:0-17467 GCA_022496165.2 Catalaphyllia jardinei
TCTTCACTCAACGGCTTTTCCCGTTTTTTGACTTCACACCCATACCTAATTTAGACTTAGTTGCTATAGCATTTCTGGCAATAGTATGTCCCCATTGTCGATCTTTCCATGGAATTGCATCGAGAGCCTTAACCATCTTACGATCAGCCTCATTCTTACACTTCACTTGATCACCTTTTGGTTTATTACCACAAACTGAGTAATCAACATCATGCTGCATACTGACTGCATCTGTTCTACCTGTTGGCTGTTGATATATCTCAAGTATCTGACCAGTGTTGGGATCATACCTCAGTTGATCTTCAAGAGGGTTTCCAGGTCCTGTATACTTATGTCCAGGCATCACAAAACCCTTTTTGGGTGCAACCTTGAGAATGGCATTATGGATGTCTAACCCTCCACGATAACCTTTCCATTTAATCCATGAGTTGTATGATCTGCTACCTCCAGCATCTTTGTAAGCTTTGTACTGTCTCTTGTATTCAGCAACTAAGGCTCTACCCTCTTTTGCACTCACTTCAGGTCCTTTGAACAATCCAGGTGCAGTGACAACATTCCAAGCTTTCTTCCAATCAACAAATGGAAATGGTATTGGTAATCCACTACCACTATGTGTTGGATCTAATTTTTTTGATAAGTCTGATGTGAAACTGTCCAAAGCGTGAACAAGATATTGGTTAGCCGTCTCTTTTATTTTTTGTTTGACTATATCTGATTTAACAGCCTTTGCAGCACCAGCTCGTCCGAGATTGAATAAACCTTTAACATCACTTTTAAGCAGTTGTTCTCCTAGTAAGCCCCCATCTTGTGAGGGCTCAATCAGTTTAAACCTGACTCTTTTTGTTGTTTTTGGATCTGTTTTGTTCTTTTAGCTTCTCTGTTGAGAATTTTTTGTATTTCTTTTTCCGTATCTACCTTTTTAGTATTTTGTTTTTTATTATTTCTTTTAATTTTAGCTTTTTCTTTTCTTTCTTTTTCCCAATTGTCAAGTATTACTTGGTCAATAGCTGTCAAACCATATTGTCTTACTTGATTTTTACACTCTTCTAAATTACCAGGATATCTTCCTTTTGGTGTTTTTCTTGGTAATGCGCCTCCAGTTGGATTGTTTACAAATTTAGTCTTTGTTATCCCACATTCAGCACAAGTGCACTTTAACATAATACGCCCATTTTTAGCTTTAGCATATCGTTCACTCCCTGGAACGCATTCAGTTTGTTTCTTCTGTTTTACGCAATATGATTTCACCATTTTATATTTATAATTTGTATTATATTGTTTTGAAATTTTATATGGTTAATATTATGATTAATATTGGAAAAAAAATATCCAAAATGCTTTTGATCCAACATTTTTTAATTCATTTAATATTTTTTTGTAATTTAAATTTATCATTTTATATATATAATTTAGATTTTTTTGATATAATATTCAATAAATCTCTCATTATCCATTGTATCATATATATTAAACACTTTTAATAAATCATAATATGAATTTCCTTTATTCATTTCATTCAAAAAGTATAAACAAGAGTATCCACATGTGGTTGAATTTATATTTTGAATTTGATTATTTTGATGAAGCAGAGTTAAATTCTTTCTTTTAGCATGATTTACCATTTCTTGAAAAGGAGGCATACCAAAACTATCAAAATAATTTATCACACCATCTTTTACATAAGTAGCTACCCAATGGCTTCCACTCATATATGATGGTTCAAGATTGTAAATAAATAATGTTTGGTTATGATTATGTGGAACCTTCCCATCTCTTGATAGAACATTATTGATTGGGATGTTGAGATATCTACACCATTTTAGTAGATCATGATTGCTTAATGGTATGTTTTTATGGAATTTAGGTTTCACAGTATTGCTCCTAGAAGTGGAATTTGATTGAACAGGCTGTTTGGTCCTAATAGTAGACCCTTTCCTTTTTTTTTGTTTTTCTTTTCTTTCCCATACCAACTTGGTTGTCACCCCAACTACCAAAAAACGGTGGCGGCCTATATGCACCTATTCTTGGAGCTCCTCTTCCCCTTGGAGGAGGGGGGGTAGGTGCTCCAACTTTGGGGGCACCTCTTCCGGTCAAAGCTTTCAAAACCATTGGAATCCCAATACTGGCAAGTAAAGTACCAAGGAAACCGCCTGATTGTTTTTTTGTTGGTCTTATGTGACAACCTGAACCTGTTTGAAGAGCGTCCAATATATCTTTCTTTTGTTTTACAGTTAGTAGGTGTTTGTTTGCAATAAGCTTATCAATCTTATTTTGTGGAATGAAGAAACCTCCAGTTTGTCCTTTTCCAGATATCTTTTTGACAATTTGCTGTGCTCCTGCACTAGATGCCCCTGCTAAAGCTGCCAATCCCATAGTTTTCGCAATGGTTGGTCCAAATGCACGCGCAAGAGCTAGAGCTGAAGTTAGTAAACTGCCACCGACTTGTTTTCTGATATTTGTCTTGGAAAGTTTGATATCCATACCTTTATTCAATTTCCAATTCTTCTCCAATCTATTCTTTACTCTAACTGGGACATATAGAGTGTCATTTCCATTAAGAGAGTCATTAGTTAGCCTTATGAAGACTGTTTCTCTTTTACTATAAGCATCACCAATATTCTTCTTCTGATTTTTTGACAGTTTAACATTTATTGCAAAAAGCTGAGTCATTTCTTGTATATAATATATGTTATATAATTTTGATTATAAAACATACGTGAAATAAGGAATATATTATTACTGACTTTTTACACCATAACCAATTCATTTCCAACCTTGTCGATTACGACTGTCTCTTCGTATAGGACGATAGCGTGTACGCTAAAAGCATCAGCTGCTAATGTATTAGCATTTAGTTTATACCTAAATATCAACTGTTTTGGATCTCTAGTTACTTTTTCTGTTTGAAATGATAAATCAAAGTATATGAGAGAATAAAGAGAGTTGTAATTAGCTAGGTTGAGCTGTGTGCCGGTGTTGTAATTATTATTTCTCATACCATAAGACATCAAATCGTTGAATATTCTTACTTTTGATTCTGAATCGTATTCGGTTTCTGGATAGAATATTCCATTCCCGTATTCCAATCTACATGTCGTCAAATAACGATGGTTAGCAGCAACGTTGTCGGCTGAATCTAATTTGAAAGTATCAAAGAGGTATGGATTCATATTTGCATTGTTTGTTTTAGGTCGTTGTAGATATACAAAGATGGCAATAACATTATCAATGATGGAGGAGATCTGGAAGAACCCGATGCTATTTGTTGGTGCTGAAACCTGATATAATTCTCTTTTATACGTCCAAGTCTTCTCTTTCATAAAGGAATTGACAAAATTATTAAATAAGCTGTCCTTTGGTAACAATCTTGGGACCCATAGTAAGAATCTATTAACAACCACTCGACCATCATCTGCAGCAGCTGCTTTAAAAATTAATTCATCATCATTCTGTAACTCTATATTGAACTCGAGTTGCATTGGGACTAACATTCGTTCATGCAACTCTTCAAAGAAACTGTAACGATTAAGAGGTATGATTACATTAACATCTTTGTGAACATCTGCGTCTGTCATCAAAAGTTTTCTAACCCGATGACCTGTATTAGTGTTGGCAGAGGTGGAATCTGTATCCAGATACCAAAGAGAGTTTTTGGCAACACTACGACTAAAATCATCACTATATTCGAGTAGGTTCTTCACAAAAGTAACTTTATGGAGATTATTAGTATCATACACAATCTTACCAGCACTCTTTATCATAATGTGGTTAATCAGTGAATGGGCTCCATTGATAACTGCTGCACGATCTGCAACAACATAGTGATCTCCATCAGCCAATTTTTGCAACTGAAATTGTACCTCGAAATAAGCATTATACCAATCGTAGTATGAAGACCTGTCATTAATCGTAAACTTATACCCATTTTTTTGTTGGTGTTGACCATTACCTGGGATCCGAATAACATCATCTAATTGATATCGAACCAATTCATATCTTTGTAAATATTCACTTGTTCTGAAAGCCATTATATTAATATATTACATAATTTTACTCTAATTTCTTCTTCTTTTCAAACCTGATCCTGATATGAGTCTATTGATTAACATATCAGTACTTTCTTCTTGCTGTGGTGGAACTATTTGTCCTACATCATCAATTCTCATATTCCTAAGCTTTTTCATTATCAGGTCTCCCGACTTCTCAGATGTCTTTTTACCAAGCCTTTCACCTACTGATTTTAATGCTTTCTCACCTGATTTCTTGGCAAACTTTTTTACAACAGATGACGCGGCACTCTTCATTGGTTTGAAAATATTATCAACGATAATCCCTGATCCTACATGTTTGTCCACAAAAATACCGAGTTTTGGATGATAAACCCTAGTGAATTCAAATGGTTTCATTATAATATTATGTTATATTATTCTATCCTTTTTAGAATTAATGAAAAAGATGTATCAGCTCCATTCAGATTAATTAATCTCCTTTTTCCATCTGTAATGTGTATCCTAATACTACTTATACTATTCTTATTAGTGGGATTGAATGTGACTCTTCGCGGTTCAATGGTAAATGAGTAACTAGGTTGAAGTACACTGGTTGAGAAGGAATAAATGATGTCTGTATCTTCACCATCCACAAGTGAATCATTAATCAGGTTGCAATGAATATTAAGAATGTCTGTATCTTGACTGAGATTAGGGACTTTTTGTCCTATATTAATTCTATCCTTCAATACTTTTTTATCAAACCCAATTAGTTCATTAAAATTACTAGCTGTCGAATCAATCTGGTAATTCTTGGCTAACATGACTGTGACCCTAAATGTTGTATTATCAAATTCGAGAGTGATAGGATACTCATTATTATTAGCACCATCTTTGACAATCTTCGTTATGTCCTTGATGTATGTATCAAAGTCAGTATAGTTCCAGACTCCTGCTGGTAAAGTGGTGTTGTGAAATGTTGAACCATTATCAGAGCTGTATTTTATTAGTTGATTCTTGTATGATGAATTTACATTAAACCATGTGAATGACATGTTAATGATTCGGTTTAAGCCAACTACATATTAAGAATTGCTATCCAATATTATGGGCTTGTTGAATTTAGTTGTAAAATCCTGAGGAGTATTGTTTCCTTGATCTTTGACGCTGTATGATGATAAAACAATCTCGCGATCCATGTATATAATAACTTTACACAATTATACTTTGAAATACTGATTATACAATTTATTATACTGCGATCTATTGATTGTTGGCATTCTCAATAATGTGTCCAATATATTGACTCCTGTATTTCTCATCTGAATTGATGTGTTACCTGCAATCATCTCTCCAATAATCAATTCCAATTGATTGAGAATCTGCTTTACATCATTGAAAAACACAACATATCCACCTCTCTGTTTTCTTCTTCGACTTTTTATCCCTGAACCTTTCTTTGTTTTCAATGTTTCCAGTTCAGCATTAATACGTTCAATGTAGTTATTCAATACAGATCTTCGATCATCTATTACTTTGTTCGACATCTGCCTAACAGCTTCGTTTATCTTCCCACTACTGTATTGTTTTGTAACATTGGCCTTATGACCTCTTAATTTTTGTCTTTCTTTTACAGCCTTCTTCTTCATATTGTTGAGATAGCTAATATTTTTTTTGTATGTCATATCAGGTTGAGTCAATCTAGAATTAATATCTTCATAATTACTAAGACCCATATTATCTAAAATTTTATTTTCTAAATCATAATCATCAATTGTATAATCAACTCCTTCATCTTCATCATATTCAGCTGGCTGCTCCGGTATGGTTGACTGCTCTGGAAAATATTGGGGATCGACAAATGTCTCCTTCTTCCCTTCAATGAGGTCCTCCAACGATTGTTCATATGTTGGTGGTTTTGGTACTAATTGTTTTTCTTGCTGTGGTGGTATAGGTTGTTCATCAAAAAGATCACCCAAATTCATGTCTTCAACTTCATCATCAATATCAATACCGTAATTTGGAACTTCCCCTTTCTTCAAAGGTCTTTTTCTCCTTTTAGGCATCCTTAAATCCAAATTACTGTCAATTACATCATCTAATTTACTTGTCACTGGTTTGAATACCTTTTCGAATGATGATTGGCTTGTCTCCTGTCCGATTTTATGTTGTGTGATTAGATCATGGACATAATTGATTTTATTCCCTAATTTTGTTTTACTTTTTGCGAGTTCTTTCCATTTAAGCAAACTCATTTTTTATATTATTACATTATATAAAAATGACAAATCATATATAAAAAACAACATTTAACACCATGTTGAACACCATGTTTAACACCATGTTGAACACCATTTTGAATTAATATAACAATATAATATAATGAGAATACCCAATTATGATGTTAAAGACGATGTGGTCTCAAACTTTAGACAACTATACGATTTCATGCGTCATCAATGTTTTCGGATGCTAATTTGCGGTCCAAGTGGTTCAGGGAAAACAAACACACTAATGCATATGATCTACAATCTGCTTTATTTTGATAAAGTTTATCTGTATGCTAAAAATTTAGAACAATCCAAGTATCAGAATCTTATGAATGTCTTTCAGCCGATAAGCGATGAGGTTGGTTATGATGTTATTGAAGCAAGAAATGAGGAAATTATTCCAGTTCAAGATCTTGACTATGACTCACAAAAAGTCGTCATTTTTGATGATTATGTATGTGAGAAAAACCAAAAACCATTAATTGACTACTTTATACGAGGACGGCATAAAAATTGTAATGTGATTTATCTGAGTCAAAGTTATTATAAAACTCCAAAAGACATCAGATTGAATTGTTCTCACTTCTCCATTTATGAGTTTCCAAGTGTTAATGAGAAGAGTTTAATTTGCCGTGAAAACAGTATTTCAAAAGAATCATATGAAAAAGCAACTAAGGAACCATATTCCTTTGTTTATATTGATAAGCCACGAAAATTCACCACCAAAAATTTCAATGAAAAATATAATCTATTAATATAAATGAGTTATTCAAACGGACTTTTACCTTCATCATCATCAGCTATTGGTAAACGTGGACTACCTGGGTTACCAGGTGTTGGATTCAATTTAACAGATGATGGTAATTATGATATTGATGGAAAACGATTAACCAATATTGGCGAGTCTACTGGCGACAATGATGCAGTCAGTTTAAAAGTGTTGAAAGAACATACTAAAGTCAGTCAAAATAGTTATCATTTACAACCAAGTTTCCGATTTTATAAAGACTTTGGTGATAAGAGTCAATTAACTATAGGCTCACCACCAAATACATCACCAGACCATTTCTTTCAAAATCATAAAGCGCATAATGATGTTTATATAGTTGAGAAAGAAGGTGATGATACTGGTTTTAGTGGAGAAGCATGGTCTAGTATAAAAATGAAAGGTAATCAATTAGAGAGTGGTACTTATACCTCTGTTTTTGAAATATTCGTTATTGGTAGTTCTGGTAGTTTTCGTGTTGATGATACAATAATTTTTAATGCCCATGGTGACAGTCATTTCGTCATGAAAACATTTGACAGTGATAAAATTGATGGTAAATACACTAAATCAATAATTCAATTCACAACTGATGGAAGAGCTGGAGTAGATGATGGGATAAGATTTCAAATCAGATATTATGGTTCTCAATACAATAAAAACATTAAATTTCTGTTTTAATCAAGAGTGATTAAGGGTAAACAGTCGACAATTTTCGGCCATACTATTTTTAATGTCCGTGATGTTGTTGATAATCATATGATTCTCTATTTTGAGAATTTGAATCTCAATGGCAATCTTATTGATGGTTTAGGTGATCCTGTAGCATATGATAATGCTGTTAATAAGAAGTACGTTGACATTCAAAACTCTCAACAAAACATTGCTATTGCTGATAAAGCCGGTAAGTCATATGTCGATGGAGAAATAGCAAAAGTCCATATAGATACTACACCATTACTTCCCAGAGATGGTAGTAGAAAAATGACTGGTGATTTAGATATGGATAAAAATCACATTCTATCTGTGGAAAATTTAGATGATCATAAGGTTGATGATGCTTTGGAAGTTAGAGCCAGAGATTTGCGAAGCGTTGTTAACAAAGGATATCTGAATGAAAATTTTCTCAAAATGGTGGACAAAGACGGTAAAGAATATTATGATCTCAAACAGAATATAATAAAAAACTGTGAACCTTACTATGATGGACTTTTTGATGATAATAGTTTAGTCAGTAAAGCATTTGTTGATTCTCAAATTGCTAAAATACCACATGCTGCAAATACAAACAAATTTATTAATGTTCATGGCACAGTAGCAATGACATATGCTTTGAATATGGGTAATAATGATATTGATAATCTAAAAACTATTGTTGAAGACGATGGAGAAAATCCAAATTATGAACAAATAAAACATAAAGCTGTTAATTTTGAATTTTTAAAAAGTAATAGAGATTATATCATCCGTACTCTAGCTGAAACTGAAGCAGAATTACTTCCAAAAGATGGTAGTGAAGTGATGGAAGGTGATTTAAATATGGAATTCACAAATGATAAAAATATAACTGTAAATAGTAAAGTTATTGGATTAGGTGACCCGACTGATGATAAAGATGCTGTAAATAAAAAGTATATGGAAAAATATGTAAGTCTTATTTATTTTACTATTTCTGATAGATCAAATGTTTTCAAATATATTATGAATGATTATTTGTCTCAATTTATTGAAGAATATAATATTGAATTTAGAAATTTAACAACATATCAAGCAAGTCCTCATTTAATAAATAAAAAAGTGATTGATACAAAACTAAAATATGATCATAATCATGGTGGTTATAATTCAAGATTTTCCATTAATCTATACTCATTATCTAATGGTAGTTATACATTATCTTTTGAAATCATGTGGGAAATTAGTGATGTTGAAACTGATAGGTTTTTTATTAACGCTGTTAGTTCTGTTGAGACTGTTCATAATACATCAACTAAGATATTTGATAAGTATGCAAGATTAATAATACAATTTACAAAATCAACAAATACATCACCAAATCATCTAGATATAGAAATAAAAATCAAAAAATTATCCGGATTATATAATTCAAAACTACAAACATACTGTGTTTGTTATGGTATTAAAGGACTTCAATCAGATGTCTCTTTAAAAGTTTATGACGCTTTATGGGTTGTTGAAAATGGAAAAGTAACTTATAATGAAGTTCTTGATATGAATAATAGAAAAATAATTAATATTAATGACCCAACTGATTATAAAGATGTTGTAAATAAAAAGTATGTTGATAAGAAAATAAAAGAATCAGAAGAGAATTCAATTGAGTCAATTGAAAAAGAAAATGTCTTCAAAAGAGTGATGGATAATGATGAGTTCAAAGAAGATGATGATGATATTCATAAAATTGGAATTCAGAATAAAGATTTTCATTCAGTGAATAAAAAGACTTATGAATCCAAGATTGATTTTGATTCAGATATTGGTTATTGCAGCGCCAGACTATCAATTGATTTGGTATATTTACCAAAAAGGTTCTTACACAATGGTTTATGAAATGTATGTTGAAGATGGTATTACAATTGATGAGATAAATGCATCAAGTGGAACTCTCTCTGTTGGAAAGATTAATTCTAGAATAGATGGAACCAAGACACGTAGTATCATCCATTTTTCTAAATATACTATATTTCCTAGTTTTGAGGATTTAGATATTGATATAAGATTGAAAAGTAAAACTAATCTACAAACTACTATTTATGTTGTTTACGGTGTTGCTGGTACAGTTAATAATATTCAAGTCAATCTTTGGGATAGATTTTACTATTATGATAATAATTCATTGAAATATGAAGTACCTATTGATATGGGTAATAAAAAAATAACTGGAGTAGCTAATGGTACTGAAGATAGTGATGTTATTACAAAATCACAATTTGATAGATTAATTAAAGAACAAAAATATTATTATTATACAAATAATTTAACACATAATAATTCAAATAAGGTTAATGTTTATGGTACTGATAAGTACCCTTTAGAATTCACATCTACTTTGTTTCATATTAATTTAAACGGTTATTATCAAATAATATTTACTGATTATTATAAAAATGGTGGTTCAGTAATAATAAATAATTCTTCAGCTAATTTAGGTGATACAAACTTATTCACTATAAATCTAAATAATAAATCTAATTGGACACCAATAACAATAAACGCAATTATAAGAGTTGAAAAAGAAACCTCACAACGATCATCAATGCAAATAATTGGAAATGGTGTTACTTTTGATGGAGGTAATTATGGAAGTTTTTTATAAAATACTTACACCCATTAGATTAATGAAGCGTTACTAAATGGAAAACATAATATTATATTATTCATTAAAATATATAATTAATTAATATATGTCAAACAAAAATATATTCAACTGGAATCACATTTCAGATGAATTAACAGAAGAACAGGTTGAAGAATTAAAATCTTACTACCAAGCATATCATAAAAAGTGTTGGGCCTACAAACAAGCATTGAAACGTTTCAAAGAATGGAAATTATTAGGGAATTCATTATCAATCATATTTGCATCTGGGGGTTTAGCAAGCAGCATAGCAACTGGTGGCATCAGTTTGATTGCAATCAGTACAGCAGCACCTTTAATTCAGGGTTGGATGTCACATAAAAACCTTGATCTCAAGATCCAAAATTGTACATATCCTTACCAAAGCTATCAACATCTTCTGAATGAAATAAAGGATATGATGAGAAGTGGAAATTACAATTCATCTCAAATTTATAATACAATGAAGAACATTGATGATTATGTGACAGACAACAGTCCCATTATTGACAAGTATCTTTGTAATTACAATGAAAAATTCACTTGTTAATTATCAACTGGATTCTATCACCTTTCAATGATATAACCTTTTTCCAAAATTGGTTATAATCTTTCAATGTTTTCTTTGATTTTATCCCTCTAATAAAATTATGAGGAAGCCCGAGCATCTTAAATAATTGCTTTATAATAAATTTAATACTAATCATCCGTTTTCGCCCATCATTAACCTTATGAAGAACACTATCAATCTCAATGAATACTTTATAGATCTTCTCTCTTTGATTATAAGTCAATTGTACATCATTCTTATGAGATATACCATTTATCACATTCTTAATATGGTATTTCCTTTGATATATTGTTTTTTGTTTTATCAAATACATTTTGTCATAGAAGTTGAAGTTCTCTGTGACAAAATCATAACCATTAACTGAACCACAATTCAAACAAGTATTCATACCATTTACAGTTTTAAAATCCTGTTCACTACAACATTGTTTAACTGCTTTAGTAAATATTGTTAATTGTTTATCACAGAATGGACACATCATTTCACCATCATTAATAAATTCATGATGAATAACAATGTTGCAAGTCATCTTATATTATTAATACAGAATATATTTTAAAATCTGTAAGCAAAAATCCAAAACTATATGACGTCATGACACAGCTGTGTCGGTCTGTTTGTAAATATTAAGATTTGGTCTTCATCACTGATTTTCATCACTGATTCAAGGTTTTGGTCGGTCTCCACATTTGATTCCAATATTTATTTATTTACTTATTCCAACAATTAATCAACTGCTGAAATAACAAGCTATTCATATCACTATAAAAATATTTTATAATTTTCATCATTGAGATCCAACACTGATTTTTATCACTAAGATCTATCACTAAGATCCAACACTGATTTTCATCACTAAGATCCAACACTGAGATCCAGTACTGATTTTCATCACTAAGATAAATCCAGAGCCTTGTAAGGTCTCGTTTCATACTTTCGTATGAACGAATATAAGACCCCCCTCCTTTCCCCTCCCCCGAGGGGGAGCCACACATCGGATTCCAACACTGAGATCCAGTACTGAGGTTTATCACTTATTTTCATCACTTATTTTCAGAATTGAAAATTGCGCAAATTTTAGATATTGAAAAAAATATTTTAAAATTACGCTGATTTCAGATATTAAAAAAATATTTGAAAATTTGGCTGATTTCAGAATTGAAAAAAATATTTAAAAATTGCGCTGATTTCAGAATTGAAAAAAATATTGAAAACTGCGCTAAAACCGCCAATTATATAACTACTATCATTTTGAGGCGGAAAGTTTAATAATACGTCCAGAAGTAATCGAAAACCGTTTTTCGAAGTAAAGTTTAGCAATACGGCCCAAAAAGCCCTCGTGTTTATTGTAATGTTAATATCTTACTCGTAGGAGGAAATTGTGAGCGAGGCACCAAGCCCGCCAAAAAGAAGAAAGGCGGATGGGTTACTTACACGAAGAGTAGCTCGAATTGTCGGTGGTGAAACAGAGAGAGATATCGAGCACTACGTTTCGAACTTGAAGTTCAGGTCTTACCAAGACAATTTTGAGTACTTGCACGCGCAAAGCGTTTTGAGATGCGTGGAAGACGCTCCGCAAGACGAGATGATACGAAACATTGTATCTATGACTGAGAAATCTAAAGAAGATATTTCTCAACCATTTCTGCAGCATCTGCAGTTAGCTCGACAGTTAGAGAGCTTAAGCAAAATTCGAGATGAACATGTCTTGAATACTGCAAAGTGGCTAGCTGACGAAGGAATGGTATCGTTAAAGCACGCGGCATTGAGGGAAATCGTACGAATTGGCTGGATTGTGTACCGTTATCCGGTACTTGGACAAGTCCAGTTGAGTTGGACAGAAGCAAAGCTTGTGCTACCTGCAGTGCAAGATTTGTTTGACAAAAAGGTCGAGAGAAACGAAGCCTTACCGGCCAACGTCCTCAGATCACAGCAATCCCGACTTGAGGCACCCTTCATACGCATTTCCCTCGAATTTCCAAACACACCTCCCGGAGATGGGGATGGATTATGCGACCTTAGAGTGGCAGAGCTACACGGGGTGTATGTTGGTCAAGAAAAAGTACACGATGTTCGGGAAATTCATTTTTTCCGAAAGATCTACCCGAGTTCCTTCGCTCAGATCGAAGGAGTTCCATGTGATCGAATTGAAATGCGAAGCAGGCTCGTAGGATTCGATACACAAGAGGCGCCTAGAGGTCCAGGTAGAAGGGACTGTCAAGTACCACAGCCTCTGTGGCGTGAGGGAAGAGATTTTCTGCAGGGGGAACTCCAGCGACTCAGAGGAGACATGAATGTCGATGACGCTAGAATCCTCGGTGACTGTTACGGTGTTGACATCTATAACCGGCTATTACTGGACATTCGTGGCGTCTATGATGCGAACACGCTCGCGGAGGAGGATGAGCCTGTTCCAACACTAGCAAGGCTTGAGATGGCGAAAAGGGTATTGCAAACAGGATATGCCTTTCCAACAAACCACTATCTTGTCACTTATGATTTGTGGGAAGAATTTCAGAGAGCCATTCGGCAAAGAAGAGGCGGTTTCTCCAGAGAGCAGTTTGTTCATCCCTCTGTTTGCAGGCGGGCGCGGTACAGGATTGAAGTTAGTGCAAATCGAGACAGACGACATAGGTATGTTGAATAAATACCTTTTACTACTGATTGTTTCTATCAGTGAGTCTGCCTGGAGATACTATGAAGATTTGGCAAGGAATAGGAGAGAGCTGTGTTAATGATAACTTGCCCTCTCGTAGAGCTGTGAGGCTCTGTGACAAATGCATTATCCTTGCCTGGAGATCTTCATAGTGTTTGGCATCAAGGTCGAGATGTTGAACTGAGCTTTGGAGTCCAGATATAACAAATATGTATAGTTTTACCCACAATTGTCTTGAGTATAAATACATAGTCCGGCTTTACAATCGGATTGCCCTGATAATCTTTTTCAATTTCCTTCATACGTTTTCTAATTTTATTATTTTCCTTATCACCCATTCTCAACTAACAGGGGCTATCGATGTCACACGCTTTAAGATTTCTTTTGCTTTCCGATTTGAAATTTTATCACTGAAATGTATTTTGTTTAGATCTTAAACACCGCAGTATATACCCAAGTTTTTGCAGGTTTATTATTTTTTTGCACTATTTGCAAATAATTCTTTCTACGTAAAAGTACATTTACAAAGACGAGGCATATTAGTAAACTAAATTGCACAAATAGCAAAAAGCAAAATGTGCGCAGTGACCAAAAGTGGCTTAAGTTTTCGAGTTGGTCTCTGCCACGGACAACTAATAGAAATGAACAGGTACATTACAGGCCTTAACAGGAACAAAGTTTAGAAAGTTGAGTACAAATAGGTATATGACACATATGTTACATCAAAAAAAAAATACATAAAGCATTAGAAAACAGTCCTAAGAAAGCACGCACGCTGATTGGTTAATAATCGTGTTTGTATAACTCGATGGAGACAGAACTATAGCGCGCGCTGTTCGCGTGATAGTGCGCCCTCGTCAAACATCGCGCATAGAAATCGAGAGCGAATAATCTAATTGTTTTAGTATAAATTACTCTAAATCCTCTTTACAGACGCTTCAAAAACACAAAGAAGCGGCCCCCGGCGCACGATTTTACGCTACTCACTGTCTATCACAGAATAGAACGTGGGTAGCGTAGCCAATCAGAGAACGCCATTCGTGATAGAACACTAGTAGATTTATACTAAAACTCGATAGAAATGTGTTGGATTTGGGGTCCCCAATGTAGACTCAGAGGAATTTCATTGAATTATAGCTTTTCAGGTTACTCTTTAGTAAGTACTTATATTATCTCATGTTGGGGAAATAGACCCAAACAATAGCAGCTTAAGACAGCTGCTACACTTCTCAAATAGACTGTCAAGCGGCAGGAAATGTATTTTCCATCGTCCTTTAAAATAGTTAGCTCTTTGGGTTTTCTACATATTGCAGATAAGTTTATATTGAATACATTTTCCGTTATCGGTAACGTAATTGACATTACAAGTGAATATCATATATTTGAATTGCAAAGAATGATATGAAGATATAAGTGGACAGTTGCAAAATTAAAGCCTGAAAAAATAAAATCCTGGACGGGCTTCGAACCGATGACCTCTGCAGTGCACTCGCTACGATTTGGAGCAGTACATCGATTATGTTTCTAATTTCCACCCAGCTCTCCAGTTCACATCTACCATCAGCGAACTGGAATTGCCGTTTCTCGATATCAAATTGAGTATTAACGGTGACAAGCTACAGACATCGGTGCACTTCAAGGAAACTGATACGCATAACTATCTCCATTACTCGTCACTCCATCCTGATCACTGCAAGGCGGCGATTCCATACAGTCAGTTTCTTCGACTCTGCAGGATCTGCTCTGACGATGCTGATTTTACGAACCGAGCCGTGGAGATGAAGGAATACTTCCTGGCGCCTGGTTACCCTGATGAACTTGTCAACAACAATCTCAGAAAAGTTCCCACCACGCGCTCCTCGCTTCTCAAATCAACACCAACAAGCCACGATGACAGCACTAATACGAAAGTCCCGTTGGTATAAACGTATAATCTCATCAACGTCGGCATCAGACGGTTCTTGCTTGAGAATTTCAACATCTTGTCCTCCGATCCCGAGGCACGCAGGATTTTCCCCGAAGCCCCGCTAGTATCTTATCGGCGCGAGCGAAACCTCGGTGATATCCATGTACACTTCGTTGATGCCTCGCCGTCTCTCACTGATGCCGGTCCATTGTCCTTCCGACAGCCTCGGTGCCAGGCATGCAAGCACATAACTCCTCAGACTTTTCTACAAGGGCCGAAGAGCGCACATAACATCCGTGACCACTTCACCTGTAAGTCTGAGAATGTTGTGTATTGCATTTCTTGTCGTCGCTGCAATTCCCTGTACATCGGGGAGACCGGAGGGCGACTACGGGAACGTTTCAGCGAACACCTCCGCAGTATTCGAAACCCATCGCGCGGGTTTCCCGTAGCTGAACATTTCAACTCCGCCTCCAACTCTCTGGATGACATCATGGTCTGTGGCTTAAAACAGTGCTCTGGCAGCAACAACAGCTGTAAGCAGCATGAAATTAGGTTAATCTTAAAGTTGGGCACGCTTCGACCAAACTGACTGAACATTAAGTTCAATTTCTTGTGACTGTGGCTCTATCGTGTATTACACTTACGCGCGCTAAAACAGTGGTTTTCTTATTTGTTTCATGCGCGCGCTTTCTGTACTGAAGAAGGGCCAAGCCCGAAACGTTTAGGTTATTTGACCAAAATGTGACACCTTTGTAAGCATTTGAGCCTCCTAATCGAACCCATGACCCTGCGATACCGGTGCAGTGATTTTCCAGCTGAGCTATCAAGCCTTGTGGAAGAGTATGAGAAGAGTATGGTTCAGCAGAAGCATGCCTTGAAAGAAAATACAAAGAGATCAGGGGAGTTCCGAATGCGATCAAACTTCATCCTCCGGTTGACAGTTCAGCGGAAAACGTACTGCAACTTAAAAGTTTTGAAACTGAAAACAATGTACTAAAACCTGACTGAAAAAACTAATTGTGTTATTTTTGTTGGATGGAACTGAAAAGCGTGGCAGTTTGATTGATGAATGCTTTTCATATTGAATGTCAATCTTTATGAGGAATTTTAAATTTCATTACCAACGTGAAAAACGACATATTCATGTAACAAAATTAAGTACACGTTGCAAATAACTGCAGAAACTCGAGCACATTGCATTGACACTCTTAAAAGTCAGTCAATTTTTCAATTTAATTGTGTTGTTATTATTACGAAGAGTAGCTAACCAGGTATGTAGTTCATATTTTCCTTCATGAGAATTAAAGCTCACAATACATGAGTTAAGCTAAACCTGTGATTTTCTACTGTTACATTCATTCACAAATTACTTTATCAAGTTTCAGGCTATTCTGCTTATTCTTTCGGCTAACATACTGTTTGAAAAGTTTGTAGAAAATTTGTTTATTTTGTAGCATTTATCGTTAGATGAGTGCGGGCTAAATAAAGCGTATTATTCTTATTCTTATTTTAGTTTTTGGACTTTACAAACTGTGAATTGCCCCAGTTAGCTGAGAATGGGTATATGACCAAGAGTTTCAATGAAAGGGAAAAAAAGCGAATACCGTTTAATAGACTTATACAGTTTTGTTATTCTGGATTAAGCGTGTCTCGACCAACTGCTTTTTAACTCTGCCTTAGATGTGCGAAAACTGTCATCTAAGCCCGTCCCAAGCCGGGAATAGAAAGAGGAGGGTTGCACTTGGAGAAATCTCTCCCTTGCATAAAAAAGCTTGTGCAATTATATTTTTTGTAATCTTTGAAAAATTTACTCCTTTTTTTATTTATTCCAAATTGAACACGAAATTATTTCGTTACCTATACAAATTGCACTCCACCCAGTTCAATGACCATAATTTATTGACTACATCACTCATGTTTCAAGAAATAAAACAGCATGCAAACGAGG
>JAEMPF020019649.1:0-13836 GCA_022496165.2 Catalaphyllia jardinei
AATGGCGAATACAAACAAATTAAACAACACGATCAAGCAGCCAAATGCCATCCCTCTGAAGCATTGCGATCAATACAGAACGACCTTGTAGTTTTGGAATATATAATTTCTCGTCGTTTTTTGCACTAGAACACACAGTTAAGCCTCTTGACTTAAAGTGACTTCTAACTACGGTAATAGGCTGCTTTGGGCCGCAGAACCTTAAGCATACGGCTATTAAACAGGCTACTTACTTCGCATTCAGCTTTCTGCGCCACTCCGCCATTTGTAGGGAAGAGAACGGCACCATGTGACTCGGCCCAGTTGATCGCATATATCCTGGGCCGGGGTGGAAGTACGTCTAAAGGTGGATTTCCACTGTCGCATAATTTTTACGTACGTACGGACGTAAACTTAAACTGGCTTTACGTGCGTAAATAAAATAGAGACGATGTATGAAAAGCCGCGCGTAAACGTAAAAGTTGAGCGAGGTTCAACTTTTACGTTTACGCGCGGCCTTCCATATATCGTCTCTATTTTATTTACGCACGTAAAGCCAGTTAAAGTTAACGTCCGTACGTACGCAAAAATTACACGACAGTGGAAATCCACCTTAATTGGACGTCAATGACGAAAAAACATTCCTCCTTTGTTCTATTCTATTTTTTATTTTACTACTTTACCTTACATTTAAATGCTTTAAAAATTGCTTCTTCCTCGGATACTTTTTAAAAAAAAAAACAAAAATTGAAAAAAATATCGGTTCCGCAGGTTCCGCGGTCTGCAATCCTCAATTTAGTAACACCCCAAAACGACACCGAAAACAACAAAAATTCAATTCATTTACTATAGCGGATAATTAAAATTAGAGAAAACTCCGGAAGATAAAAGCGAAAAAGACATATCTAAACAACGATTTTAAAGACAAAAAAAACGAAAATTTCTTTGCGTGCGACAAATAATACAGCCCAGTGAAAAAAAGATTTAAGTTGTAAATAAAAAAGACGACAAAAATAGTCAATTATTTTGAAATAAATCGTATTTCAATTGTGTTTAATTAGTGCCCACTTAGCTCTTTTCTCAGGTGTTTTGTAGCAGCTGAATAAAACTAAAAAATGCACTTAAAACTAAACAAACAAGGCCGCGGAGGTAGCCGTAAATTAAATTAAATTAAATATGCAGAACTCTACGATGCAAAATTACTGTTAACTTTAGATACCTGAATTTGCCAAAGAAAGGTAACGAAATGAAAGACACGCGACAGGAAGTACAATAAGAATAAATTTTCGTTCAAGATGAGGCAGAAAAAACTATTTGAAAAGGAACAAATGTTCAAAATTTCGCAAACATGCTTCGCTGCGTGATAGTAACAGCATGTTCAAATTAATTCTCCACGCGCGAAAGCTTGAGTGTTTGCCGACGGCTTTTGCAGTCAATTGATCGGATGTGGCTTTACCCGTGGTTCAGACATTTGGATTAAACTTGGAAGTAATACTGTACATTACCTTTTTTGTTCTGCAAAGTCTAGGAAGCTGTTTTAAATCCGCGATCTGTATTCAATACCCAGTTGACAGGGAAACGACCTTGTAAACCACACGGACTTCAAAAGCATCCTTAATTTCCGTGTCAGAACTTTCTGGCCCCAAAACTGCAGCTTGACTCCATTCTCGTTCAGGCTGCACACCTGGTCTTTCTTCAAGGAATTCCAAGGAAATATAACAAGACAAACTGTCTCAACAACTTCTCTTTCACCATGTCGAGAAACGTCCAACGCAAACGGCCCTTTAAACTCTCTCCAGATCCAGTCGATTCAGTGATCGCGACAACTAATGTATTCTTCAACTACTACGTTGATTCACTCCGATTTCTTCTAAATCAATTCTTATCGAGCAGAGATATCAGTTCTATCAGGTCTAAGCTAAAAACAACGTGGCAAATGACCAAAGAAAGGACTAAGCGTCATTACGTCAGGAAAGCGCCCCAGGCCGTCCACGCCGTAATCGAGGAAATTGTACCAGAGGATACAGGGAGTCTATGGGATGCCTTGTTGTCATCAAAAGCACGCGAGTTCCCACTGGACACTAAAGACCATGCTGACGTGACACTTATTGAGGCCATCACTGAATGCTACAACAATGCTGGACACTGGAGCACTCGCCAACAAATCCTTTCTATTTTGGCTGACAAAATTAGCTTCAAAATGCTGAAGAAATGGATTCCTGATCTGACACGCTATAGGTTCGACATTGCCAGACATCACCAATTTCTCCATGGTCGTGGAGACGTGGTGCCGACTACACAGCATCCTCGGATGTATGAAGCGCCAGGGAAGCTAAGCCACTTCCTGAACTTCATTACAAGTACGCACATCATCCAGGACCTTCCTTTTGGTGAGAAAAAGCTGAAACTATCATCTAATGAGGAACTGACAGGCCCGTTTCATACGCCGTGCTAAAGTCGCGGGTTGGAGATTCACGATAACCACCATATTTGTTTTCATTATAATGCAGATAAAGCACGTGACCTGCGAGGAGACAAATAATATTAAGGCAGTGTCCACACTAGGCGGGAGTAATTTGAAACACAGATTAGTCTTACCGTCCACACTCATCCGTCACGAAAACGGAGCTTTTCGAAATCGTTCTTCAAACTGGCGGAACTTGAAAACGTTTGTTTCTCGTTTTCGATGAACAAGAACGTTTCTTTTCTAAATCGATGCCGTCGCGATAATCACGTGATTTCCCTGCCCGAGTTTTCCTCAAACACAAATCCTATCACCGGTAATCACTCTAGTTATTACGTTTTTAATTCTCCGACGTAGTGTGCACAGAAAACATTTGATGCGCTTTGACGTAGTGGCGACGGAGCCTAAATGGGCAAATTTCAATTTCTCACGCATTAATTGTGACATTTTTACGTAACCGTTTTATACTTTTATCGTTATTAATGTGAAGGCGAGAATCACACCTGAGCGAGAACTTTGTAGAACAAATGGCTTTTGTTCGCCTTTCTCAGGCCTAATGATCTTTTTTTTGGTCTAAACGGCTAGTTGTTTATTTATGCGTGACCCTGGGCACGTTAAATAGCTTAGTGGACCTTACGGGTTGTGGCTGTAACTGCCGTAAAGTCCATCGTTTTATTCGTTTAGATCAAAAATGTGAAACGCTCGACACTGTTCAGTTTAAAATACGCAGCAATACGAAATCCGAGTGACCGTAACCTTAATTGGCGAATAGTCGTAATGCTTAATACCTTCTCCGTAAGATCCTTCACAATCACAGTCCGGTTTAGAGTTCTCTTGACCATACACAAGTGAAAAACGTAGTAAACCAAAAACCGTGAAGCGCCGAGGTTTGACCTAAACAGGAATGACTTCGATCTTATCACGTGTCCTCAACGAGGGTAGACTGGTCCGATTACACAGGATAACCAATGAAACTGGCATTTACAGTGGCCTTGGAGTGGGGAAGAGAATCTTCGTACATCTAACTATAATCATGTGTTCCCTCTTGGTCTCCCACAGCACACTGGGATCTTCATAGAATGCTTTTGTCATTCTCAGTATCTTCTCAGTCTGGGATACCATACATAGGCATTCACTCTGGATAGTGAGTGTTTCGAATAGAGGGTGTTGGGTGTTGGAGCCACTAGATTACAAGATTGCAAGCGAAACAAGCCGGGTATTAATCTGGTATAGCTATTGGGTTTACTGTAGTAAGGCAAGAAATACGAAAATTTACACTGGCTGAAAAATAAATTGGGATTACGACAAATAATTACTTCTTTCTTTAAGTGAAAAATGATCCAACTATTCAAGCAAGTAACTATTGGAGGCTAGATGTGCAAATACCATATTGTAAGTATTGTTAGAATTGGAAAGTAGCTTAAATTATCATTGTGTAGGTAGCTGTATTATATTGTAGTATTAGTATTGTTCTTAGTAGTATAAGTATCGTTTTGCCGTTTTCTTTTTATTGTTAATAGTAAAAATATAGTATTTTTAGGCAATATATGTATCGTCTTTGTATGACAATTGTATTGTTAGCAGTATGGTATTAGTAGTGCTTTGTAAATAGTATAGTCTACAACAACAACGAGCTTTATTTACATGGCCATAAAACAGTTACAGCATTGCAAAAGCATTTTAACAGTACCAAATCAACTAGCAATACTAAGCTTTCGATAGTAAAATGTCTCGCATTCCTAAACAGGATGATACGTATTGTACTAACTGCTTGTTAAGATAAAATCAGTAGAGTTGACCTGTTCATTAGTTGGATAATTAAAGTTGAAATTGGTATTTGCTTGTAATTAGGGATTCTATTATCTATTTTACTAAAAAAGTCGTCTATAATTGATGAATATTTTGCGCAATCAAACAGAAAGTGAATCTCGTCTTCAATATTTAGGCAACAAACAGGACAAATTCTATCACACCTCGAAATGTTGTGATACCTGCCTGTTTTGATGTTAAGTTTATGATTACTTACTTATTCTAATTTTCACGAGTATTTTTCTATTAGGATTTTTCTAGTAACATCAAGATAAATTGATGGTGTATAGCTGTCTTTAAAAACATGATAGAATTCAAGCTTTTGTGAAATGCCCAGGGAATGTTTCCAGTGGGTAATATATTTCTTCTGCATGTGATCTACAAAATGCAGGATCTTCGTATTATCTAAATTGTCATGATTAAAATTAAAAGGAATATTGTAATAATTGAGCATCTTTATAAGTACGTATGAAAACTAGTTTTACCATTACGGTGAAGATCAATGGACATCACTAATGATTGTATGACTAAAGAGCTTTGTTCCTTATCTTGAAGATAGCTAATGTACTTTAAAATTCTTTAATTTATATCAAAGATAAGAGGACATCGGCCAAGTTCAGCCCGGCACGCAATATTAGAAGCCTTGTTATTCACTTGCAAATAGTGTTTACAAAACTGTAAGTGACCTTTTTCAATCGATGAAGTGTCCCAGTACTTAAAGTCCGATTTGTTAAAGAGAACCCAGACTTCGCTATTATAAGTCAAAATAGGTGAAATCATTGTATCAAAAATTTTGCAAGCAAGAGATGGTTTCAAACTACTGAAGTCGACGTGTCGTTTTAAGCTAAACAGAGCATGAACAGCTTTTTCTCTTAAGTGTTCGAGTGACAGAGTGAAATTCTCAGTTGAAGAAATTTGAGTTCCCAGGTGAGTATAATTTTGGACAATGTCAATCTTTTCGTTGCCCATATAAAAATTACAGTTACATTTTTTCGCTAGTCGCTGAAAAATCATAACTTTGTTTTTTTTTTTGGATTAATGCTTAACATCCACGATCTGCAGTACTGGGATAGATAGATAGATAGATAGATAGATAGCCGTCTAGCCATGGAAAAAAGAATCCCTTACTAATTTGGGGACACCAATTAGGGGAGAATATACAAAGCATTGGGCCAAAGCATTGAGACAGTTTTGCAGTCCTGCCTTGGACCGTGATAATATAATCAAATCATCTGCATATAAAGAGAACTTAATTTGGTACCATTAGGTAAAACGAAGGGATCCAATAAAATATTTTCTAAGTAGCGTGTTGTAACTTGCTGTGGATTAATTTTTTAAAAAGAGGAAAAAACATTAGGTTGCCATTACTGTAATTCAAATGTATAAGCCATTTACCAAAAGTGTTTTAACTCGACGGTATTAACATAATAATCATTTAATCGTGTTCCAAGTTTTAAATTTTCAGTTGCCCTGATTATTTGGACTGTGAGTGTTACAAAGAGGACCACCACCAAAGCTAAGGCGGTTCTTAGTGAGCTGTCTGTGAGTTGCTTGGTGTGTTTATTTGCGGAATCACGGAGTTAAGTTCTCTTAATGCCACAATATGTCACCTAGGCAAAAAACAGTACTTGGCTGTGGCTCTTTCCCGTTTCCCGATGATGGCAGTAGCAGCGGGATGGGTGTAGGTGTGCCGTCCGACTCGCAAAGTTCTTTCGCTCTATTCCAGACTGAAATGTATTTGGTTTCAAATTTCTACCTTTCCCGTCAACTTTTTTCGGCAACTAGTTTACCTTCCTCTTACAATCGGATTTTTTATACCCCTATTTCCTAGCAATAAAACAAAATCAATTAATCTGATTTGGCTCTAACATTTCTAGAGATATTGTTTATTAAGCATTTTACAATTTTTAGTTGCAAACAATTTGTCGTCATCGCTGATCTAATTTGCATAATAGAAAAACGTTAATATCTCTGAAGCGAAAAAAGATATTTCAAACAGAAAAACGCCATTCTTCTGTATATTGAAAGGTCTTTCAAATAAGCACAAATTATTTTTACTTTCAATTTCTGCCCTTTCTTTCTTCTCTTTTTTACACGTCCCTAGAAGGTCCTCTCTACTAGATTCGCTCCAAGATTCCTTCTTCTGAGTTTCGCCAAGCTCATAAACTTTCTTCTGCGTTCTTATTTCTAAGACATTAAGAAAGTAAAACCATATACCAATTCCACTCGAATCTGCCCCATAAAAACCTTATACTGTGACTCCCAGGAGACATGAAGTCTCCACTTAGAACCACCTGGAAACTTATGTAAAATCGAGAAGTCAAATAACCTTGTAAAGAATTCTAGACTAGACAAGAACCTTACTTGGGAGATCACAAAATACTTAAGATTAAGCTATTATATAATCGTCATACATTTTACAATATTCCAGTGTCAATTCATTATTCATGCTGGTCTTTATCGTGATCCCATTTGTCAATAATGTCCTTTCTCAACTCATTTCTGGTACATGCGGAAAGAACCACAATCATTAAATCCTAATCATTATAACCTATCCCACCTAACAGCACATAGCAACCTAACAGCACATAATTTAACGATATTTCACAATTTCAAATAAAAGTCACAAATTCATGCAAGTTGTCCTGTGACACGGTGGTGAATCTGGAAAAGAACCCCTAAGTGGTACCAAGATCGTGTTTTATGGCCGCGGCTTGAACGTTTTTCACGCCTACGAGGTACCAATTTTAAAACAACAAATAACCTGGTATGCTCATAATTATCAATAGCGATAAAGAAATTGGTGATTACGTTAAAAGCCTCGTTATCCAAACAGAATGAGCAGTCTTTTATTGCCGGATGAGTTGTGAATTTCTCGTGCAACTGAGACAATATTAAAATCAGTTCATTGTTAAATATCTCCCATCATTTTTTTTTTCTGCTCAACACGTTAAAAGTTACTGCTAAAGCTCCCGCTGTGAAACTTTTAAAGCCGAACACCATAAGAGGTACCGAAAATTCTTTTCCAGCCTCTAAAAGGTACGAAGAGTATCACTCCCCGTGCACAAGTGCATGATTTGGCCACTGATTGAAATGATTCCATTGATTCATGATGTCTATGACAATGGATAAAGCAGAACAATCCTGCCACAAAGCGACTAGAGGTCACTCTGCTATTTGTCGTCTCCTCGTCTTTCAAGTTTAGGGCGGTGTTCTCAGCAACTGCCAGAAGAGTTTTTCATCTGCGATCGCCAGCTCTAGCTCAACCCGACCGACGGGCTCCATAACAACATCCAAACTTTGAGGTCATATAGAAATTACACTCAACATAAATTATGTTCTTACATTATCCCATCTCTTCTTAACTGGCTTTGTAAGATGACAAATGGGTCGTAATTTTGATGTATTATTTGACAATTAGTCGTATGAGGCTTCGAACATTAGGGTATGGCAGCCTGTAGGTTACAAGGTTGTTAACAGCCCAAGAGATATTCATCGGGCATGAAATTCGAAAATGTACACATACTATAATCTAGTTAAACTACTTTATACGCGTCATTAAGGCTGCCATTACTGTAATACAAATGTATAAAAAGCTTTTATTTCCAAGAATACATTGCTACTAAATGTTAACACAATAATAATAATAATTAATTTGATCATGTTCCAATTCTTCAAATTCAATTTTGCGAGATCTCAATTGCCCTGATTTTTGGTCTGGATTGTTCCAAAGACAACCACGACTAGCTATAAAGCTGGGGTCCATTTCTTGACGGTTCGGAAAAGTTTTCGCACCCGGAAAGGCGTAGCAAAATCTCAAACTTATAACTACAGAGCTGTTTCAGTCACATATTCGTTGTATCAACAAAGGTTCCCTTCATACAAACATTTTCAGGCGTGTACACCTCTCAATTTTTACACATCGATAAATCAAAAATAGCTTTACAGGCCCAAAAAGTTTCCGGCGACTTTCGAGAAACGGGCCTCTGGTTCTTAGTTAGCCTGTGATCTCTTAATAAGTTTATTTGCGGAATCACGGAGTTAAGTTCTCGTTGTGCTAAAAAAAAAAATCAGTATTATCACCTTAGCAAAAAAACAAGATGATATTGAAGAAAAAGGCTATGATTAATGAGCTCTTCTTCTCGCAAAGCTAATATAACTGACAAACGATATAGACACTGAATATCCAGCGTGCTGTTCCCACATTCGTCTGCAGTTGTTGGTAGTCTAGCAACTCAAACAGCGTTCACCATGAAACTTTTGCTTGTCATAGCCTTGGCGCTGGGAATCATGAAGTGTCAGGAAGGTTAGTTGACGGTACTGAAAGGGTGATTTATCAGACCACCTAGCTTACGAATTATATCAGCCTTCGGCAAATGTTGTTACCCAATTAACAATACACCACCTTTTCAAGTAGACAACGATTTGTAATTTGCAAGAGTAAAGTTGAAAGGAACGCCCTATTCTTCAGATTAGCCGCGAGTGGCATTGTTTTAATAGCAATAAAAAAATCGATCAGAACTGGTGTTGATTGCATAAGGAAGAGTTCGTTTGTATGAAAATAATCTCCTTTGGAATGCGCTCTATATCTGAAAATGTATAACCTTAAAAGCGGGGGGTTCTGCGCCCGGCACTTGTCAAAGTCGGACTGCAGCTGACATTTTTAAAAGAAGAACTTTACGAACCTTTTTGTTTGTCTTTACTCCGGATACTAACTTTCATGTTTGCCGGATTTGAATTAATTTATTTCATAATGAACCTTTCTTTGATATTGTGTCTCTTGAAACTTTTTAAAAAGTGCTCAGGAGTATATTGGTGAAGATAGCGCCAATAAACGTAGTTCTTTGTACTTTTGTAGATCACAAAATCGAGTTTGAAGACAGCAGTTGATAATCATTTAATTGTAAAGCCGTCTTTCATTCTCATCCTTAAATTAAAATAAAAAAAGTCGATTGTTGCCGAGTAATAAACTCAAGTAATCTTAAATTAATTCTGTATGCCTTCAGTGTCATGCCAGAAGAGATGATATCAGCTCTTTACAAAGCCTTTTTTTTCATTCTATCGTTCTATTTTTCACAGTGCTTTGCTGTGGCGGTGGTAGTGACTCTGGTCATGGCGGTGACGGTGGCCCTGGGGGAGGCGGAGGAGGTGGTGGTGGCGGCGATAGAGGCGATAGTGACTCTGGTGGTGGAGGGGGCGGTGGCGGCGGTGGTGGGGACGGTGGAGATGGTGGCCCGGGCGTTGGTGGAGGCGGTGGAGGTGGAGGTGGCGATGGTGGCGATGGTGGTGGCGGTGGCGGAGGTGGTTGCGGTGCTGATGGTGCTGACGCTGGCGAACCTCCTGCTCCTAGCGGTGGCGGTGGCGGCGGAGGTGGTGGCGGTGGTAGTCGCGGTAGTCCTGGTGCTCCTGGTGGTCCCGGTTGTGGTGGGGGTGGTGGTGGTGGTGGTGGCGGCGGCGGCGCCGGCGGAGATGGTGGTGATGCAGGCCGTTGACCTCAGTAAGTTACTTCCTTGTAATCTCTCAATTTTAAAGCGTAACAAAATAAGAATACCTTGAAAGTAGAGAAAACGTTTTTAAAAAATCATTGTTAACACAACTTATTATATGGCTCTGTCTCAAAAGGACTGGGAACTACCAAACTCACTCTAGATTTTCCCATCTAGACGGGCATCTAGACTGATGTTTTGCAGTGAAAATTTGCAAGCTAAAATGTAAAATCATTGCCTTTTTTCATCTCAAAATCTCTATTTCTGTAAGTGCCCAAAAGCTGCTGAGAAAAAAAAAGTAAAGAGGACGAACAATTAAACTTTGGAATAATTAAATTCGGCTCATCGCCATTCGCAATCAGTGTCAGTACAAACCAGTTACATAAAACGAATTAAATTGTTATTGTTTTTGCATATAACAAACATCTTATTAACTGAGCTAAATTGGTCTGTATGGGAGGATCTTGACCTCGTTCGTGTATACAGACCTCACTGTGTTCGGATACAGACCTCCTGCTCGGTTGATAAGAGGTAAGTATAAAATGCTTGTGGCGGACAGTAAGCACACTGAAGTTGTTTTAAATGCGCTAATGACGTCATCGCCTTTCATTGTTTCTTCTCTTTCTATCTTACGTAGTACTAGTAGTAAGTAGTAAACCCTTATTTAGACTCGATTAAAATTTAAAGCTAAAGTAGCTTGTGGAGTCGTGTATAAGAATAAAAGTGGATTAAAAAACTAAAAAGAATCCAATTTACATACTTACACGCTAAAAGTCAGTTATATATAAAATCAGTCTGCGGCGTGCGCTTGAGGCGGTAATTAGACCGAATTTAATTTCTTTAACACAATCCCTCGTCCTTCGCTGATACAGGTCCTTTTTACTCGAATGCTGAATATCATGTTCCTTAAAGCTAACCAGGTTCCAGAGGACGGAGCCTCTATGTGCCAGAGAATCTTTCACCTGGTTTCGAATCTTGGCACCGCCAAGCTGTCCTTGCCCGCAGTGCATATGTATTTCGTCTTCTTGTACAGATACTCTCAGATAGGGGTACCGTAAATGATCTAATAAACGCCGGGAGAGTTTAATAAATTATTATTTCAAGGGTCCGAGGATAGCGTTTACAAAGATAAGAAGCGTTTAAAAGAGAGATACGTTTATGGTCATAACTGTAACATGGTAACCTAAATACGGCATTATAACCTATCTGACAGAGCTTTAACAGACTATCAAGTCCGTCCGCTGATAAGTCTACAATAATGTTACATTCTGTAGTCAATATATCACCTGAATTTCAATCATTGATTTGTTTTGTTTTACAGTCTGCCCACTGATTGACATGGCAAGAGAGCAAGAATCGAGGCTTCACTGCTTCTCTTTAAACAAACAAGCAATGCTGTTAAATAAATTCCCGCTATTTTTCAATGTGTTAATCGATTAGTGGCAGACTTAAAACAGAAACGTAAAGAAAAGGAATGTAAAAAAACACAACGCAATAAATGTAACACGAACATGGCCAGTCCGAACGTTTTTGTTCTAAACCCAACTCACCTCTCATTGACCCTCAAAAACTCCAAATGTACTTCTTGATTATCTAGGCCCTTATTTAGGATAGGAGCAATTCAAATCAATTGAAAAGGAAGAAAAGAGCTTTCTTCGCGCTCCGATTATAAATGTACTGCCCCTGGGTTTCCGAGGATTGGGCAAACGTAAATTAGAAAACAACTCTTGCTGCAGAACGAAATAACTGAAATGTGTGGAAATGAAGAGGAAAGTTCGAGAGGCGTTACTGCTGATTTTCGTTGTTGATCTTTCCCCATATTGGCACAGGTTGAGCGATATGTTTCCCATTCCATAGGTCTTAAAATGGCGCACAAGTCAACTCTCGCGGTTCTGATTACACGCTCCCTACATACTACTAGGTCCCTACAATAAAGTTGGCCACAGCTTAGGGATGTCGAGAGATCGTTAAGTTATGTTTTCTCCACCAAAATCATTCTCAAACTAACAGCTTAATAGGCTATGTAAAAGTGAGTATAGTTTGGCATAATTTAGACGTTACATATTCATGACGTCACTTGTAATGTGCGTTCGTCACTTCATCAGATGTTCTCATGCATGTCCCTGCAGTTACTTCAGATCCATCTTGAATAACAATTCTCAAAACATTCCCCCGTACAGACCGCAAAGATTCGTCTAGTCTCAGTATAGAATAGCCAGAGTGAAGTCTGGCTCATGTTTATTTACATGTAATAGTTATTTGGGTGCCTGCCTGTTTGTAAAATACACGCTTGATAAATACTAAAAAGAATAATACATAAGTTAAACTGTGGGTCATCTTGCCTCAGATAAACGTGAAATATGGACTCATGGTAATTATCAAGACTATTTCAAGGCCCATTTGTTCCCATGGAACGAGTATGTTGCAGTCCTGGATTACGCCTACTTGTTGTCCTCACGCTTCCAAAGTCAGTAACGCTCTTATTTACTGTTTATCTTTATTTTCATAAGGAACTTCAGTTTCGACATGTGTCCTATATCAACTGGCTTAATTAAGAAAATGTCGTTTACTGTTTCCTCTGTTGGTCATCCGCGCAACTGCACTGAATATATCAATCAAACAATCAATCTTGGCAAACACGAGACGCTTGTTTAAAAGTAGTTTACACCAGCTTACATCTAATATGAATGAGAATCTTCTAGCACAACAGATCTTCCTACATCTTCGGTAAATCTAACAGAGTAAAATTGATAATTTCTTTGAGTTGTAAAACAACAGATGACGTCTTTGTTCAACAAATAGATCATGTCTGCCATAATAGGCACCGAAGGGTAGGGTGACTGATCAGGAAACACATATCAGTCGCAGGAGCTGAACTTGTAAGGCGAGGCAGATCGTAAGGTTGGGGCACTCTACCAAGCTAACAGCCATGATTTTACAGAAATGCCAGCAGAGGAATCGACTACACCTTTAGCGAGAGCCTGGCACAGGTAGTAGCTAGAGAAAGCTGCAAGCACACCAGAATAGGGTCAGTTCTGGAATGCACATACCGTGTATGAATGGGTAACGTGGTACAGGTCACAGCAGAAGATTTTAACAATGCCAAAAAAATCTAAAACTAGAACAGATATTATAACAAACGAAAGCATATTTTATTGCGCATATATACAAAGTTACCTTAAATAATTGTTATTACTAGCGTTTAGTATCTCTGCAAGTGGTTGGTGAATTTGTGTTTAGTGTGGAGGGTGATGCTGTCTTGATACCACCAAACTCGAACAGTTTAAAATTCTGCAAAGTACAAGATTGTCTAAAATACAAATATACAAACTACATGTGTCTAGTTTCGAGGCAGATAGTCATTTCCAGATACATTTTTTTTATTAAGGATTATCTCTTTCGACGAGTTTTGTTGGTACTCAACCCTGCCTCTGACACCGCAGCACTCACTGGAAGTGAGAAGAGATGCTCTCCAAAGTATTTGGTCGCCAGGTCTCGTTTTGGGAGAATTTGTTGAGGGCTGCCGCTTGATTTGAAGCCAGATCGCTTTGTAGAATGGGATGAACGAACATGTAGCTCTCTGGGATCGCTGAAAAGAGAAGTTCAACGTAATAGATCTTAGGTATGGAAATATGGCAGACACGCTCTGGAACTAACACAAGAACGTAATCATGCGTAAGCGTGTTTGAATGGCGAAATATCAAATTAGAAGGAAAGTAAAAATGCTGGCAAAGAGAGCCACATATTACTTTAGGGGACGCAATGGTAAGACAGTGGTGAGAATACCCGGAGTAACTAGTCTCTATGTAGATATTTTACCTTTCTTTAGAGGTCTCAGGTGTTATGAATATCTCTGACTCCTGTTGAATGATATTTCGTTCCACAGGTGTTGGTTGGTGGGCCAGGTCATATTCAATTTTCCGTTGCTTGGAAACGCAAAATTTACAAGGAACCTCACCATTCACTGGAATTGAAACAATATGAAAATGTTTCCTTGAAAATAGTACTCACTTCATTAATGAAGTTTCAATGCTTTTTGAGTGCACGCCTAAAATCAACTGTAACATTATCCTCGTTGCTAAGTTACATATATATATA
>JAEMPF020002372.1:0-5000 GCA_022496165.2 Catalaphyllia jardinei
CAGCACTATTCTAAAAGTGTGCTTATAACCCCATTTCCTATACTACTAATAACATCAAGTCTAATCAAAGGAAATATAATAAAAACAATCTTCTACTTATGAATGTTTATAAGTGTTTTATTTGCAGTCATTTCACTGTTTTTTTTCTAGAGTGGCCGTGATACGTACAACAACACGATTGTTTAAACATCAACGAGACTTAACTCGGCACACAATTTAATTAAATGCATGTGAACATTTTCGCATAGATTACATTGTAGCTAGTATCAAGCACTTTGACAGTTTCAACGTTAATGAAAAAGAAATGTTATTTAATTTGAAAAAGTTACGAAACTCGTTCTAAAAAATATATCAATATGCATATATTACGGGAAGCACACCAAATGTTGATAATACTCAACGTCTTTTATTCGCTCCAATGCATCGCAATGTTCCCTGGTGATTTAATTGAAGTCGTCTTCTGTAAAGTGATGCCCGCGAATATCTATTAGTACTTTTCTGCTGGCATACTTCAACATCTCAATGACAATCAGGAAAAAGGGCTTCTCGGTTCTGTGCCACGCAGGGTATCTGAGGTAAGTCGTCGTTGAAAATCAAAATCAACTTTTCCCCAAAGAGCACAGCTATAAACAATGTCGTACCATTTTTTGCACACGAGCGTGACAGTGCAAATTCTTTCCGCATGTGGGAGAAAACCAGATATCAGGGCAAGTACCAAAAAAAAAGCGGTAAAGCGTTTATCATGTTGAGAGTTTCTGGATGTTTGTGAAGAAACGGTTTCGTTTTTTTTTGGCAAGGGAAACCTATGACTCTCCCTAAAGGCCGAGACACACGATGTGACAAATCGCTGCGACGTGTCGCAGCGATTTGTCGCCTCGCCTCGCAAACATCTTCCCTTGCTTCCTACTTGGGGAATGAGTGGAATGCAGATGCGGCAGGAAATTTGACAAGCTTAAATTGCTCTGTTTGCAAACATTTTGCAGACAAGGTGCAGGGGATGAAAAACTTTCCCAGCGCTTGGGCTTTCACTGGCTCGACCAACCTTAGGTTAAGGACTGGGATCAACTGTCATGGCGGTAAGTCACGTCTCGATCTAGAGCGACTAAAGAAGGGAAAACTTTGCCTGAATTTGTCTCTATCTTGAATGAAACATTATCAGGAGTAGAAACATAAAAGGGACCAAAGAGGTGGAAGCTCAAGTTCGGGAACTTCGCCAACCGAATTAAAGAAAGTTAAAATGTCCGAAGCTGTCGAGATAAGTTCGTTAAAGGATTTAATCCAGAACTTGACGGAAACAATGGAAAGCAATTTTGGAAAGCTACACGAGGAGCTGAGCGCTATTAGACAAGAGATGAAACACGAAATAGATTCAGTAAAAGAGAATGTTAAAAGCATAGAAAAAAGTGTCCAAGAACTATGGGCTACTGTGGAAGATCTGAAGGAAGAGACAAAGGCTCTCAAAGACACCAAAAATGTACAGGAACAGGAGGTGGAAGGACTACGTTCGCTGTTAATGAAGACCAAAGCAGAACTCAAAGAAGAGAGGGAAAAGATCATCGAACTCGAAGATTACACTAGGCGTGAGAACTTAAAATTCCACAACATCCCAGAGGCAAACGATGAAGGTGCGGCTCAATCGTCGAAACAAGTTATTCTCGACATCTTGGAGAAGGAGCTACAAATGGATACAACGGACATCCGATTTCAAGCAGTCCATTGTATTGGTAGGCGAAAAGAGAACAGAAATCGCCCTATAATTGCCCGCTTTGTCTGCCGAGAAGACAAAGACCGTGTTTTTAGCAGAAACAAGCGCTTAAAGAGAGCAGAAGGTATTGTGACGCTTACATCACTGCTGATTATGCAAAGGCAAGGTCTTCAAGCAAAAGTGGTCGGTAGGTTTCTCCACATTGGAGAGCAAAAGTATAATGTAACAAATGTCCCTCCGGATCTTAAAGATAACTAACAAAACAAAAATTATCGACAGAAAGCTAAAACCAACTCTGATTAATAACAAATTACATGCTATTGTTTTTATGACCTTTTTAGTGATCTTGTTTATTTTTCTACTGTATTTAATTCATGTGTAACTGGTATCCATATTTTGTGTTTTAAACACGTTTCTATTATGCAACCAAAACCCCATTTTATACTCATTTACACCTCTGATTTCTCCTCTTGTTTGTTATTTCTGAAATTCCACTGCCACACAGTGAATTGGATTGATCAATTATTTTCAAGTTAATCTCACTAAATGTAAGAGGTTTGAGTAATTTCCGGAAAAGAAGAACCATCTTCCTCTGGTGCCGAAAACGTAATGCCGACTTTGTATTTCTACAAGAAACACATTCCACCATAGCAACAGAGAATCAATGGAAAAATGAATGGGGCGCAGAAATTATAGCTTGCCACGGTAGTTCTAACTCACATGGTGTTGCAATTTTGATAAAAAACGGGTTTGATTGCACCATCCATCGTAAGATTTTAGATCCACTGGGGCGCTACATTATTCTCAATGCTCAAATCCAAGAGAAAACCTATGTACTGATAAATGTATATGCACCAAACAAAGACAAGGACTTTTTAGAAGTTTTTTGATAATTTACTCTCAATCTTGACAAACGAAAACCTAGATTCTGAAGATAATATTATTTTAGGAGGAGACTTAAATTGTCTACTTAACCCGCTACTTGATAAAAAAGGTGGGATACTTACCAAAAGAAAACTAGTCACCTCTAGCTTTCAAAGTAAATTAGACCTAGTGGATATTTGGAGAATCAAACACCCAGACTCAAAAAGCTTCACATAGAGTTTTCTGGTTTTCTGTCGGTTAGACTACTGGTTGATATCAAATAATTTAAGCGACTTTGTTGGATCAACTATATTGGCCCTGCGGTCCAAACAGATCATGATGCAATATCCTTAGAATTAGAAAAGTTAGAGAGTGAACTCAAAGGCCCTGGGATCTGGAAAATAAATTGTTCCTTACTCGATGATGAAGAATATGTAAACAATGTAACCGAAATGATCCCCATATGGATAGCAGATGGACGAAAAGAATTGTCAGATGACCGCAATGTCTGGGATTGGCTTAAATATAGTACAAGAGCACATGCTGTTCAGTATTCACAAAGAAAAGCGAGGGAGAGAAACCAAAAGGAAAGTAATCTTGAAAATGGATTAAATGAGGCAAAAAGCGCTTTTGAAAACAATCCAAGTGATTTAAATGCGACTTATTATACATTGTACGCGCCCGTGCTCGATGGCATGAAAATGGAGAGAAAAGCAGTAAATATTTTTTAAATTTAGAAAAAAGGAATCATATTAAAAACACATACGAAAGCTACTCGTAAATAATGTAATCATAACAGATCCTCTGAAGATATTAAAAGAGCAAGAACGTTTTTACAACAAATTATACAAGAGTAGTATAAATGGTCCGGATACTGATTTGCGATTGTCCTCTTTTCTGAATAGCTTGAACATTCCTAAACTATCGGAAGAACAGAAAACTTCGTGTGAAGGTAAAATTTCTTCTGAAGAATGTTTTCGTATTCTTGATAATTTTCAGAATAATGAAATCCCAGGCAATGACGGCATTCCTATTGAATTTTATATAAAATTCTGGTCATTAATCAGTGAGAGCTTTGTTAGATGCGCAAATGAATGCTTTGAAAAGGGCGAGATGTCACACTCACAACAACAAGCTGTTATTACATGTACTTTGATTGAGAAAAAAGGAAAAGATCGCTCCCTCCTTGAAAACTGGCGTCCAATATCCCTTGTGAATGTAGATGCGAAAATTATGTCCAAAGTAATTGCTTCAAGAATAAAAAATGTTTTACCCTACATTATTCACCACAATCAAACAGGTTATGTCAAAGATCGTTTTATAGGCGAAACGATTCGATCCATTTTTGACATAATGGATTTCTCAGTCAACGAAAACATCCCTGGAATATTGTTATTCATCGATTTCAAAAAGCATTTGATAGTGTAGAATGGAATTTCCTCTATGAGAGTCTTAAAATGTTTAACTTTGGTGAAAATTTCCTCAACTGGGTGAAAACATTCTATAATAATATTCAAAGCTGTGCTATGAATAATGGTACCATCTCAAAGTTTTTTACTCTGGAACGTGGTGTTAGACAGGGAGACCCGCTGTCTCCTTATCTTTTCACAATTGTGGTGGAAATTTTAACAATTTCCATTCAACAAAACGAAGCAATCAAAGGAATTAAAATTGGAAACGAGGAAACAAAGCTCTTACAGTTTGCTGACAACACAACGGCTGTTCTCGCAGACACAGATTCAGCCGTAAAGCTATTTGAAATAATAAATTCATTTGAAATTATTTCAGGACTCAAGATCAATTGTTCGAAAACTGAAGGCATGTGGATTGGTTCATTGAGAAATCATAAAGCAAAACCGTTTGGTATTAAATGGCCTGATGAGCCAATAAAAGCTTTAGGTGTTTATTTTACATATAACCAGAAACTGCTTAAAGAAAAGAATTTTATTGAGCGTTTGGATTCAGTTAAAAAACTAATTAATATTTGGTCCTCTAGAGGTTTATCGATTTACGGAAAGGCGACAATAATCAAATCTTTTCTTATCCCTAAGTTTGTTTATGCTTGTTCAGTGCTACCGACTCCTAAGGAACTGATAAAAGAACTAAATAAGTTATTGTTTAAATTCTTATGGAAAGGCACAGATACAGTGAAAAGAGTGTCAGTGATAAACGAATATGAGGAAGGAGGTTTGAGAATGATCGATCTTGAATGCATGGTCAAATCGTTAAGACTAGCTTGGTTGAGACGAATTTTCAGTGGGATCAATGGACCATGGAAGAGCTTCCTACAACACCTCTTGAGTCCCTTAGGAGGTTTCTTTTTTTTGGCTTGCAATTACAACATATCTGATTATACAATTCCCTCTCAATTCTATAACGAACTCTTGTCTTGGTGGTCAGAGTTCCGTCAGACGTTTGCGACAGAAAAGAA
>JAEMPF020002372.1:10000-12850 GCA_022496165.2 Catalaphyllia jardinei
TAAGAGAGTCAATGGCTTGACAGTGTTTGCTGATGGCTGACAGACCAGTGTCTGTCAAAGAAGAACAACCACTTAGATCCAAAGATGTCAAGGTCCGTCCTGCTGCTAAACAAATCTGGAAAGAAAAATATGTCACTTGTCAAGTTACACAGATGCCTACGCAAAAAATACAAACCAGGAAGAATGTCAATTTTGTGCGCAGGTAGCTCTTGTCTGGTCAACCATGAAGCACATCAAATATCCAATATTTTCCATGTTTATTTGAGACTCTCAAACAATCCAGGAGAGTTGGCCTATTGTTATATGAAGCTGAAAAATTATTCCTACTTCATCAGAGCCTTTTAGACAGTATTCTCAGTAAAATTTATTTGTGACAAACATGACATGCCTCTCGGCAGGAATCTAACTGATAAAGGTTCCTATAGGGGGCCCTATATCTTGTTAGGATACCAGCTGTAGCATATTGTTTAATTGATTAAGAAACCTTTAGGTACTTTAACTTCTGATTTGGTGACCATTGTTCGATTAACAAAATAAGAGAGGGATTGTCATCAATCCACAAAGACACTTGAAAATATAAAAACTTACTTGCTCTTAAGTATCATCATCAACAGCTTTCATGCCACACAGAGTCAATCTTTTTATGTAAGCCAGTTTGTCCACAAGGCCTATAAGTAAATCTGTGGACATCTGCACTCCATGTAAAGTCAGTTCTATCAGATTTGGAGGAAAAGCACTCACTCCCACTGACAGTGTGCCATGATTTATAATTCTATAGCAGTAGCCAATGTCCAGAGTTGACAAATTAGGACAACCGCGGGTAACCTATGACAGCCATATTAATTTATGAGGGTGTCAATGGAGTAATAATGGGGCACAGCCCTTGTCAGTATACAGCCAAAAATTTAGTTAATAAACTGTTTAGTTAATAAACTGTTATTAATAATGGATTTAGTCACTAAACACCAAAAAGGAGATTAGTTAATTAAGTTTTTGATATACTTGTCCAATACTCTGACAAATGTATGCATAGCATTGTATTGTATTCTATTGTATTGCCTTGTTCATTGTATTGTTAATCTATTGTTACGTGGATATAAAACAATACAATGCTACGGATAAATTTGTCGGAGTATTGGACTACCCTTGTTTTTGAATTATTGAAATTAACATACACTGTAATTGTATTCCCTATATCACACAATTAGTATTCCACTGAGTGCATTTTTCAAGACGGCTGATTTACATCTATATATACATCTACACTTCTTTAAGTGGGTAAAAATTCTGGGACATCACACTAACTGTAAAAATCTGAATAAAAATGATGGGATATTAAAAAAACATTCACGATTAGTTTCATAGCCAAACAAGCACACTGAGCACTGAAAGCAAGGCAATTGCTGATCATCGTTATGTTAAACCACACACTGGCAAATACACCTTTAAATTTTCCAGTCTTATTCTAAGCTTCACACAGGTCAAACAAAATACATTTACATATATCCAACGTATTGAAGTTCAATTCCAGCTGGTCAAATTTTTAAGAGGTGAAACCGTTTTGCAAAATATAATTCTTGACTAAGGAACCATGTTTAAGGTGGCTGAAAACAGTTTCCAGTACTTTCCAAGATTTAGAGTTTGATGGGTCATTATAACCACTCCATACTAGTTGATGCCAAAATCATGGTATCAAGAAACTGTCCAATCATCGGTGAACAAGTTGCTGTTAATGTTGTGGCTCAATAGGTTACCATAGCAACAATATGACCTGCTAAAAACACCCTTAATTTTAGCTTTAAACACTTATAACTCAAAAATGAGTTCAGTGACCCCCATTTTTTATTATCGACTAGTGTTTGTAGGCAATATAACGCGCGCTCTGATTGGCTAAGTCCAGCTGAACGCCAGGGCATTATTCTCCCGTAATGCCCACGGGCCGATTATGGATTATGCAAATTAGGAAAGAACACGAAAGGTATTCAAGGCTAGGTGACATTTGCGTCATTTACATTGAAAGTCGTTGTGATACAAGAAGATGAGTGACGATTAACATTCAGAGAGTTAATTATATTACTATTTTAAGGAAAAAATGAGGTTATATCGGTAAATTACGAATGAATTAATTGGTCAGGAAGAAATTGAAATGTTCATAAGCTTACATTTAAGAGCAAAACCACGAAAGGAAAGGAAAACTGCCAGTGAAATTAAAACATCGCGATATTTGTCGTCAATAAACAAAGGAAGCACAGTGGAAGTTTTAGACTTACCGGCTGCTGTCCTTGACCACTTATTGGCAAAGTGTTTTATAGATATCCGAAAATGGATGGCGACGATTATTAACCTGATACCCTGTCGAGTTTGCAGCAAAGTATACAGAGCTAGAGGTTCCTTTCCGAAGGCAGGTCTCCTTTCACTGTCCTTTCACCATTCAAAAGGCAATTGGTGACACCGAAGCAGTACAGCAGTCAACATCAACAAATTCTCTTGTTGTAACACAAGCTAGTTTAAACTTTTTCAAGGACCATCACATTTGAACAGCCAAGCGGATTTTTTTTTTCCGGTGAGGACATTCGCAGCATCTCTGAGCGCCAGTTCAAGATCTTTAATGGGCCATTAACTATATTCCAGGAACCTCAGAAAAGGCGAAGAGTTTTTGTCAAAAGTGACGACTAGTGCTGATTCCGTTTAAGTTGTATTTTCTTTTGCCGACACAGCAGCACGGCTTTTGAGCAAGTTTGAAGAACTTTTCTGTAGGAACTGACGTTTGGTGGTTGATTCTTGAGAATGTCGACTTCCCAACGACTTCCCCTTGAATTTAGATTTTTTTTCTTCCTTCATAACCGTTTT
>JAEMPF020002372.1:12950-45224 GCA_022496165.2 Catalaphyllia jardinei
AAAAAAAATCAGGGCTTCAACGGGATTCGAATCCCATTGAAGCCCTGATTCTTTTCAGGCTTCTTCTTTCCAATTACTTAAATTGGAAAATTTACTGCGAGGATCATACTTCACTCATAACCGTTTTGTTAGCCATATAATAAACAACTTAATAACCTCGACCGTTTTGAGTTATAAGCCTTTAAAGCTTAAATTAGGGTATTTTAAGCAGGAAGTCATATTGTTGCTATGGCAACCTTTTGTGCCACAAAATTAACAGCAACTTGTTTATGAATGATTGTGCACTTTGTTGATACCATGACTTTGGCATCAACCGATAAAGAGTGGTTATAATCCATCAAACTGTAAGTCTCGGAAAGTACTGGAAACTGTTCCAACCACCTTAAGATTACTTCTCACCTTTGGGGAGGTTCTTCAGAAAAAAATTCATACCAAGCCAGTTTCAACAAAACCCCAACAAACTATATATCAGAAGAAAGCTAAATAAATTTAAGCAATTTAAGCAAGTTTTTCCTTTAGGAAGTGTCAGCAGCTGGTAAGGCTTGAAACCGAGAGTTCTTCTATTAAATTTATCGGCTATCAGATGCCACCACATGAGCAAAATGCCTGCACAACACATCAATCAACAAAAGTGTGTTGGGCTTTTTCAATATGCTGATTGGTTGTCTATATATCTGCATCTGAAGTTGGAGTAGCTAAAAATTTGCAAGACGTGTTGCACAAATGGACGCTACGGGAAAAATATGTTAACTAAATTATCCAATCTTCCTGACACAATTTCAGTTGCCATTACCCCTGAAATATTCTGGCGAAATTTCAAGAAAATCTGTCAAATTTGTGCACCCTATAAATTCGCTCAAAGTGGATTTATTCCTCTCAAAATCAATGCAACAACTTGTGCCATGCCAGGAGATTATCTCGCCTAATGAAACTGCAAACTAATTGAACAACAGGACCTCCTTGTGTCAATGGCAACAGATCAGGGAAAATCACTGCATTGCAACAAGGTTTCCATCTCCCTGTCACATTGCAGAGATAGATACTAAAACAGGCAAAGTACCTAAAGGCAAAAAAACAAATGCACGATATATCCCAACCATGGCTAGAATTGTCTGACTTTTTTCAAAATTAATCAGCATTGCATCTCATGTACAGTAATAAAGGTAAAGTCTGCATACGAGCCAAGTGGCCCATCAGGGTGGCACTTTTCTCCAGTTTCTGTAGTATGAAGCAACTACTAGTATAGCCCCTGCCCCACCACCCCACCCAGCCCAGATGGGATGCTAGTCCATTGCAAGGTTACTGCCCAGCAATAAAATAATCAGCCATTACCCATTTAAACACCTGGATGGAGAGCAGCACAGTGTGAGTCAAGTATTTTGGCCAAGAACATCACACGATGCCCTCGTCAGGGCTTGAATCTAGACTAACCACCTCCACAGACTATAACATGCAGTAAAGGTAGAAATTTGCATTACTGTACCTGTAGTAATCCCACTCCAGAAATCATGGTACAACCAACAAGAAGCAGCCTGCATGAGAAAAAATCATAGGACCATTAAGGACTGTGGCAATTGCTTATCAATATTATGGATTACCATGTGGTGTGCAACCCTCAAACCTGTGATGATTTGCAGGATAGTTTACAAGAGAAATGAAAATGACAAAAATGGTAAACACAGCTGGCAGCAGGCAAGTTTTAAGTTTGAGAAAAACACCACCAGTTCTGACTTTAAAAGACATGTTTCAACAGATCTTCTGTCAACCTGATTGTACAAGACAGAGGTGAATAACATTTAGAACAAGTGCTTAGAAATACTAATGAGAAAGAAAACCACTGACAATAATTATCAGACAATACATGACAGTGTGGCACTATAAAGAGAGCTTTACATATTTAAATGGTAAAATTGTTGGTTTAACGTAGGGTGCTCCCAATAGATATGAATAGCCTCTACTAGCTACTATTTAGAATCTTGCAAGTACTTTTTTTTCCTGTATTTTATTAATTTTTCCATCTTAGAAAGTTAAATACAATTACAAATACATGTACATACAACACACGTACACGGTGGACCTCTTTACACATATTACTCACATTCATTTTTAACATCTTAACAACAAGCGCAGTACAATAGTATAATAACTATAATTGCATTAGTTTTCAGTGAACTTGCCCCACTTTTTACGATGCCGGGAAGGGCAACTTGTTACAAGATTTGGCTACCGTCATTTCAAGTTGGTGAATCATTTTAATCCTAGCGATTAATACCATAATGGATGGTTTAGTTTTGTTACATCTGCAAGAATAAATGTATTTTTTCGCAATCAACAAAATATGGTTTACAAGTAAATCTCTATTACAATCCATTATTCCAAACATTATATCTTTATTAGACAGAGGTTCAATTTCAATATCTTGGTTTCCCATCCATTTTATAACCTCTGCCCAAAATTTCTTAGTGTAATGGCAAGTTACAAAAAGGTGTTCAAGAGATTCATCTGCTTCTCCACAAAAAGAGCAAGCTGAAGATGGGATTATCCCAATTTTGCTGAGGAGGACATTCGTGGCAAGACATCTGTTGAGAAGTTTATATTGAAATTCTCATGATTTTGCGTCTAAGGCAAAACGATGTGGTAGGCTGTATATTTTTTTTCAATCTAATTCATCGGATGCAAATTGAGCGTTGTATTTGAGTTGAGCTGTTGGTGGAGTGATGCTTCTATCACGAATTTCTTTATAAATGAGCTTTGATTCGGCTTTGCCAAGTAAGACATTTTGACCATTTAAGTGTAACTGAACTTGATTTTGTAAGTTGAAAGGCTCGATAACAGAATGATTACATGTTTTTAAAAATGTGCGCCATTCAGTTGGGAGAGCATCAATTACACAAGTAAGTCTGAAAGCATCTAATGGTGAAACATTCAATCCTCGAAGATGGTTACTCAGAAGCTTATTGTCTTCATAAATCAGGTCTCCTATTCTAAGAATGCCTATGTTTGCTAACCTATTGTAATAGAAAGACTCACCATCCACACAAATAGCTTTGTTGTTCCATAAAATTATTTTTGAAAGATGTGGATTGGTGGGGTCTTGTAAACTGCCTTGATTTGCAGCAGAGCATTCTGCGAAATATTTAAGGCATTCCTCATAAAACATTGGAAGCTTGATGGGCAAGGTTTTTATATTATAGTTGCAACATAGGATAAATTTACCTCCAACTGGTTTTAGATAGTGCAAAAGTATAGTTTTCCAACTACATGTACTTGGTTGCTCATTTGCGAGTCGTTTGCAACAAAGTATTCTTTGGGTTTTAATTATGGAATCTAGGTGTGGAGCTTTAAGCCCGCCATTTTCGATGTCACTAATAAGCGCTAGGCGTTTGATTTTGTCTTTTCCTTTCCAAATAAAGTTAAAAATAATTTTATTGGCCTCTTTCACAAATTCTTTGTCTAAACAGATCATGCTTGCTCGATAAAGGAATATTGGGATAATGATCGAATGTCTTGACGATTTGAATCCTGCCAATAATAGTGAGGTCTCTCCATTTCCATATCCTTAACTTACTCTTAATCGAAGTGATTAATTCGTCAAAGTTCAACTTTTGTTTAACGCAATAATCATATGTAAAATGAATCCCCAGAATTTTAACACAAGTTTTTATTTTAATAGTTTTAAAAAGGGTGTGGCTGAGTGATGAGTGAGCACAATCTCCCAGTAACATCATTTCCGACTTATCGTGGTTTATTCTCAGACCAGAACACTCTCCAAAGCTGTTTAAAAAGCTGTGGAAAAACCATTGTTCAAAACACAGCTTGATATATTGTTATAAAATGTTTGAATCCATTGTCTAAAAGATGGTCCGAAATGAAAAGCAGACAGAGTGCGAAACAGGAAATCTCTGCTTACAGAGTCAAAGGCTTTCTTGAAATCAATTGAGATCAACCTTCCTTCAATTCGATAGACCTCACGGCATCACAAATAGTTCTGTCCTTGACATATGCACATTGATTGTGATGAATGACGCTAGGTAGAACAGCCTGGAGTCTTTTGGCGATAGCTTTGGAGGCGATTTTTACATCAACATTGATTAGCAATATTGGTCTCCAGTTAGCTATAACTGTCTTTGTCTTTTTTTTCAATAAGTGTAATAATAGCACGCTTCTGTGAGTTCGATAATTCTCCATGATCGTAAGAGTAATTTAAACTTTCCACCATTAGATTACCTACGATATTCCAATTCCTATTATACAGGTCCGAGAAAACCTTCTCAATCTCTTGCAATATTTCTTTAGGGTTAGTAATTAAAATACCATCCTTATTGAACACCTTGCGCACAGAGCTTTTAGCTTTCTTATGTGATTCTAGATTTAGAAAGTACTTATTACTCTTTTCTCCTTTTTCATACCAAGTTGCTCTGGATCGAACAATTGCTCCTTGAGCTAAGTTTTCATATATGCTGTTGTACTCTAATTTTAAAATTTCTAATTGTTCAAGATTTTCCAAGGAAGGACATCTCCCACATTTTTCCTCACAAGTCTTCAGAGCAGCCTCAATGCCAGCAATCTTTTCCCTTCTTTTACGTGCCTTATCTTTGCCATATTTTATTGACGCCTGACTTATTCTGTATTTAATTAAATCCCATAATACTCTTTTGTCGCTAATTTCCTTAAACTCTTCTAACCAGGTTGGCATGCTTTCATTTAGCAATGTAGCAAAATTGACATCTTCTGCTAAACTAGCATTGAATTTCCAGAACGAAGGGCCATGCTTTTGTCTATCTATATTATTAAAATGGAGAAAATTGCCGAGTGGTCGAAGTTAATCGATGAAATAATGTCAGGTTTTTCTATGTCCTCTTGACAGACATCGCTTATTAACCAATAATCTAACCTCCTCTGAATTAATGGATTTTTTGCCCCCACGTGAAACGTTTAGTTTCAGGATTCCTTATTCTCCATATGTCTACCAAATTGTAGTCTAAGCATAAGTCTTGGATGTATTTAACTGAATCTTTTTTAGAAGGATTCCCACCCGAGCAGTCGAGATCGGAATCAAGCGCGATATTAAAATCTCCTCCTATAATTATCTTTTGTTCATTATCGACGACAGAATTCTCAATGATATTATTTAGATTATCAAAAAATAGGCACTGTTCTTGTATCTTGTTGGGCGCGTAAATATTTACAAGCAAAAAATTTGAACCTTGCACAACAGCTTCCATTACAACATAGCGACCTTGAGTGTCTACTTCGACAGATTTCAAATTGAAATCTAAATCACTTCTTACTAGAACCATTACTCCACAACTGTGATTAGTACCATGTGAAGAGAAAAGCTTACCTTGCCATTGTGTCCTCCAAATATCTTCAACATCCACAGTGCAATATGTTTCTTGAAGAAAAACGATATCATATTTCCGCTCGTTTAGCCACATGAAGAGGGCTTTTCTTTTCTTTGCAGAACGAATCCCTCGAACATTTAACGACAGCAATTTGAAATCAGCATAATCCTTCTCGAATGAGAAAGTTAGTTAGTCGTTTTGCAAGCTATGCGAAAAATTTCCACTAAAAAACTGCGCAAAAAATAAGAATATATGAATTGACTTTTGAGTTGTAAAGAGGTTTCTGTTGTACAAATATACAATACACTTAACACTAGGCACAATAGTAAATTATAATGACTGCGGATACCTTTATCCAGCGTGCAGCCCATGGGATTTGGAACTTTATACGTACTCCTAAATTTTAATACGAAATACAGAGCAAAAAGAAAAAGAAACATTTCTATAGCGCCTATAATTTTTCACTCTCAACTAGTTTTAGCATGGCATTACATTCTACTAAATAGGAATAAAATGTCCATCAATATACAGCTTGTCGGGTTCCTTCCTATCGAACGAGGCTACTTTTCCCTCTTCTCTGGCCTTTTTTAATTTTGGCCATTGCTTCTTGCGTCTTTCCTGAATTTCCTTAGGCAAATCTGTGAATACTCTCACCTCTGTGACATCTCTGACTTCGAGTGCTCTTCTGAAAATACGCTCCCGGTCGGGGAATCTTAGGAAGCGCGCGATAATCGGTCTAACTGCACCTGCTTTTTTCTTACCAATACGATGCACGCGCTGAAACTCAATGTCTCTTACGCCTTCAAGCTCAAACTCCCTCTCCAAGAACTGATAGATAGTTTCGCTTGCAACTTCTTCATTGCTAGTCGCTTCGGGGAAGCCCAAAAAGCGCAAATTCTCCCTTCTGTTGTAGACTTATTGATAGAGACAGCGATCGTTTATCAGTTTAATTTCTTTCTCGTTCTCGCCAATTTTTTTACACAGTTCTTGCACCTCCGTATTTAAGTTGTTTAATCCCGCCTCCATGTCGTCAGAAACTTTCTTCATTTGAGTTGCCTTGCTTTGCAGCTCAGTTATATCTGACTTGACGCCGCTCAAAGCAGTTTCTAGACGCTGCACCTTCTCGAGGACTCCATCTAATTTGCCTTCTACGCTCGTAAGCCTTTCCAGTACCTGTTGAAGCTGTTGAGTAATTATTTCTGTCATGGTTGAAGCTGACGTGAACTTCTTGCCGTTGTCGTCAGCGCTTGAGTTGATTTCTTTGTTGCTTACTTCACAAATTCTCTTGCCGTCATGAGAAACAGCTTCCGAGCCACTACTATTTCTTGTTTTCCGTTTCAAATTACTGGGCAGCTCAGCCATAGAATAAAATTGACGCTAAAAATTATATTTCGACATTCAAACGAAGCGGAGCGGATAAAAGCACGTCCTCACTCCTTCATGGTCGCCCCAATCTTGCAAGTACTTGAAAACATGAGAGGACTTATCAGTGGATAAGTGCTCACATATGGCCAAGGCCTTTGGGTGGTGTTGCTCATACATGTAATACAGGCATATTACAGCCCTACACATAAACCACACATAAACAGTCTGCATGGGTTTGGGTCTTTTACAACAAACACATTGCCACTCTTAAAGGATAAATGAAGAGGTTAACTCAAAAGGCACTAGTTTCCACTAACAGTAGCAGTTGATAAGGTAGGAAATCCTTTTCTTATAAAATATAAACCAATAATAGTAATACTGATAATCTTTGTTGAGTTCATAGATACAATTAATATTGTCTGTACACCTGATATTCCACCACGTTACACTACATGTATAACATCTTTCTAAAAGAGTTCAACTACAGGGAACTCAAGAAAAATGAAGAAGAGTTTCAATTTGGAAGAAGCAGGCAGTGTTCACATTGTGGCGTTTCTTTTATGTTCATCTTATAGAGAGACTGGTTTGTATGATGTTATGCATAATTTTAATCTGAAAGCTTGTAAACTTTTTTTCAACAGGTACTTTAAAAGGAAGTTCATAGATGGCCTTGACATTTGGCACTTGTTTACATAGATTGATTTCAACAATGGGAGGACAAAAAGACTGTTCTGTATCAGACAACTTTTTTGGCAAAGAGGATGGTGTCGCTCTTGGCATGAGACTGCCCATCGGGCTATTGCTTAGGATTTTGCTCTCCCAAAGTTTAGAAATTGCCACAAGAACACAGTGTAATTGAGAAAAGTACAGCGAACTCCAAATTTGCATATTTAAAAGTACAAAGGAACTGACCTTAGGTGTCAAGTAGGTTACATACCTCTGTTGCAAGTGAAGAATGATCATCGCAGTTAAACAATTGGAAAGAAGAAGCCTGAAAAAAATCAGGGCTTCAACGGGATTCGAACCCATGACCTCCGCGATACCGGTGCGATGCTCTACCAACTGAGCTATGAAGCCACACGTTACATACCTCTGTTAATATACATGTATACCCAATAGACTTCCCAGTTATCCTAATAAAGTGGTTGTTCCACAGAATCTCATCTCAACCAATAGCGTAGCTCCTTTTTTCTGTATATAAACCACACACAACCCACAATTCCTCAATTCTCTCCGACGAAGGGCTAGCGCTTGAAACGTCAGCTTCTGAATCTCTTTACAGTGGCCAATTCACATTATCAACTCAGTTGATAAAACCAAATTATCTTGTAATACTCCCACTGACACAGCACCACAGTTTCTTTAGAAACTTACCCCCTTTACTCATATAAACCTAGGATATGAGTTTTATTACGCCCATGTACCAGAGCATGACACAAAATTTTGTTCACTTTGTTGTCGGACTAGCGACATTCAGTCATGCTACATAGTGGTAGAACCAGCATGGGGCCATTCCATTTAATATCCACCCCCCCCCCCCCCATGAATGGAATTTTCTGATGGGAGGGGGTAAGTCATAGTCTGGTCTATTAGGTCGAAAATCGTGACAAATCGCATAAAATCACCATATTAGGCACAAATGTTACTTTTGGCATACAAAACAAATTTAGTAGGGATGCCACATGATTTGGCTTTTGGGGAGGGCAGGAGGCCCATACAAGTTATGCAATAATCAAACACAGGAAAGCGAGGCTGTTGCATTGACGTGCTTATTACGTATCAGTTTTGACGAATTCCTTTGTAAAATAACTAATCTACATACTCAGAGACATTTTTGCGTTTGTGTTCACAAAAATGAAATTTTCCTTGATCACGTGACATTCCCATTAGTTATTTTACAGAGGAATTCGTCAAAACTGATATGTAATAAGCACATCAATGCTCTGAGCACGCTTACACCAAGGTGTGTTTTTGTTGAGTTTTGCACATTTTAGTTTTAACTCCCGCTAGATATCGTAAACTGGCGTTGTTCAGTGTTGCTCCATTTCTAAGGATTTGTGTTCTGGCAGCCTCTGTTGCTCCATTTCTAAGGATTTGTGTTCTGGCAGCCTCCAGAGCAACTACAGAGCTCAGCACGGACCACTTAAGCAGCCTTGCATCCACACTACTTCAGCAATAAATTCACTTCACGCTTTAAAGGCTTCTGAAAGTACGGTCCAGCAGGGTCCCATCTATCGTCCTCCATTTTTCATCCAAATCAGATGCTTATGGGCAATCTTGTTGTTCATCAAGGGACGTCAAGATGTTTGCCTTGTAAAGAACTCTGTTAGAATGATTCAACAGGGCACCCTAGTAAACAAACAAAAATTAAATATATATGGACTTAACACAAGTATAATTTTAAGCAAACGCGAACCGATTATTTTCATGTATCACATAAATTAAGCACTGATATAGCTTATTTGGTGGACAAGTCTGGCTTTTGTCAAATGCGCTACTTTAAGGAAGGCATCTGATATGCCACTGGATGCTATCCCTGCCTCAATTAGTGCTGTAGTCCAGCCAGATGCAGCTAAAAGGTCACCACACATGGCCCACAGAACCATCTCAATGTGTAGGCCCCCAGCATGACAACTTGAACATTTTCTCCGTGTGAAGCAGGCCAGTTCCACTGAACAACTTTTGCTGTGGTAAAAAAAGGCTGATCACAGACAGTGACAGGAATGTGGGCTGAGTTCAATCCCAGGGCCTCCTTTATCACAAACATCCCATATCCATATACTGTGGCAGCCTTCTGGTAAAACAATGGCAACAAGCTGCTCAAGCATTGCAAAGAGTTGGGCAGTTCTGTAACAGATGCGTGATAAGCAGCCCATGAAAGATGAACACTTTTGGTGAGCTCCTCGTTAAGATGATGTTCACAGTGCTTCAACCAGTGAACTAGCAATAGAAAGCTGATTAGGTTTCCACACCTCCTTGACTTGTGGCAGGCAAGTTTACTTCTGATGTTTTTATAGAAACAGGAAGAACTGAGGGATATGTGTCAGGCAGTGTGATATCTCTTGAACAGACCTGGATGAACAAAGATTAACCCTTTGCACTGCTGGTTGGCTAAAAACTGGAACAAACCTATCTGAGTTCCATGCAATGAGTCCTGTGCTGATGTAGAAGATGGGTCATGATAGAGATTGTCAATAGCTTCAACAGTGATCAATAAGTCACTTTGTAAAGAAAAAGGGCAAGCAACACCAACAGACTTGAAATGGTCGCAAACACATGTCGCTAAATTGTTCAAGATATCGTCGACCCTTTGGTAACTTACACTAAAGCCGAGGTCGTAAACCTGATTGACAGATTTCTTACCTCATGTTTGCAGGTGGTACCGATTTGAGCTGTCACTCTGAGGTAAATTCCCCCACAGTGAAAGAAAACCTAGGCATCTGGAAGCCATCATTACAGATATATTTAACAGCATTCACTAAATGGAACGCTTCTTTGCGCTTTTTCAGGACATCTTTTCAAAGCATCTCTATGCCTTGGTTGAATACCAGTACAGTGTTTTTTACCATTCGATTCTTCAAGCAGGTTTTGTTGACAGACTTATCAACCTCTGCACCGGGTTGTTCCAAATCCAGTTAACATTAACCGAGGATTAAACGTTAACTGCAGCATTATTTTTTCTTGTGTTGAAATGTTTTTCACCTCAAGCGTTTGGTGTAGTTTGAGATTATAAAGCTTAAAACTGCAGGGCGAACGATGTAAACAGAACACCTCACCCAAAAGTTACAAATAACTGAAATCAAAATTTTTACTAACACTGGGTTAGCTTAATCAGGCCATAGTTAATGGAGGTGACGGGTTATGAAGACAGGCAGACATCAAAGGAGCAAACAAAGATGACAAGATTTATGTTGGAAGGTCTACGACCCTGCGCAATCTTTTGTTTTGCACTCATACACTATGCATGAGTTACATAACCAGCACGTTTCTATTGGCTAGTTCCTCAGTTCGAGTAAACAAGTATTGTGTTTTGTGCAGGGTCAAGGCCAAAAAAGCGAACAAAAACATACAACAAAGGACTTTGTTGGGTTTCATAACCATTCCCCTCTATTAAAGTGCCTATGAAGTAAAAAATAATTGCTGCTTATTTGAAAGGCCTTTCAAAGTATAGAAGAATGGCATTTTTCTTTTAAGAATATCTTTTTCGTTTTGGAGATATCTATGTTTTTGTGAGTAAAGTGATGACGTCATAGGTGGTTTCACTAAAACAGTACAACACTCAATCAAGAATATCTCTAGAAATATTAAAGCCGCGATCTTTAAACTTGGCATTAGAAATGTACATCACAAAAGAAGCAAAATGACACCCGTCGTGCCATTGCCATGACAACAGTTATGCCGCTGGCCCTGTTTTAATTAAGCCTTAAATTCCTAGATTTTATCCTAAACAAGGATCATCCACTCACAACAATCTAATGGGGATAGTTAAGGCAATATGGGAACCATTTGAGTGCAGAGCTAGACCCTCTGTCACACTTTAAAAGATTGCAAATGGCGATATTTGATTTTTCTCAGAAAGAGACTGGAGCCAAGACTATTGCCATGCCAACAACATACTAGGCAGGGCTGTCACTAAGGGCCGGGGGCTGGGGATTTTCCCCGGCTACTACAAGTCCGAGCCCCGGCTACATTGATACAGAACGAAAATATTGGAAAGAGAAAAATGCATCAAATTACAAAATTATGAATTAAGAAACAAACCAATAGTTTATTAATGAAAACTCAGGACAGGACAGCATAAACAAAAGAGTTCCCGACACTTTCAGTTGTGCTTTCCAGAAATTAACTCAGCAAACATATGTACTTCTGCCACACTATTATCTTTGGTGCTCGTTTCGCCGTTTTACTGCAGCTTCTAACGTGTGCCAGAGTGATATTTGGCTTCAATTGCAACCATATCCCATGCTCCCAATTTGGCTATCAATTGGCCAACGGCCATTTCTTTAACGTCTCTGTCCACTTTAAGGGTCACAACCTGGTAAAGATCGTTTCCCTGCTCATTACAAAGATGCATACTTTCTGGACTGAGACCTTCCTTTCCGCTTTTTTGGCCGCGAAGAGGAATCTGCGGTACTTTTTTTATTTTCTTTGGAGCCCGCTCAAGCTTTGAATTGGCAAACTTCAGGTGACAAAAGCCATGATTTATGCCAGACTGCTCTGTTAGTGCAAAGTTCCTCAACTGATATGCCTTTTTCTAATTTTAATTCTACAGGTGGAGAACCAATTTTTCGAAATCCGACGTTATTTAGGAAAGATTGATATGCCTCTATGTCGGCAACGTATTCAAGACTATTCAGTGAAAACTTCAGAGGTTCTGATTAAACAAAATTCCCAGTTCATTACATTAAAGCTAAGAAACAGTTTTATTTGGTGACATAATAGAAAATTTAAAAATATATATATCATTTAAAATATTCATAATCTAAGAATTGTTTTGCTTTTAAAGTGTTGTTAACTCAGGGAATTTCAGTCCGAACTAAAAACAGTGGCACTTTTTGTTCTATCTGCCATCATATCCTTGAGTCCGACAACTATTGATTAGTTTAACACGCTTGCCAGATTTGTGCAACTTTAAATGAAATTTTGCCATTCCATAACTTTTAAGTCGTTTAAATCAAATCATCTGAATTTACTTAAAACATTTCTTCTTAAAGGGACACAGTCAGCTGGTGCACATACACTTTACGTAACCATTCGATAGCTAATTTGCATATACCAGAGGTGCAATTAATACTGTTTCTAACCAGATACAGTTGTATGATAAAAGTAATATCATAGGATGAGCAAAAGGACACTCAAAAACAGGTTTTTCAGAACACGATTGAAAATCAAGCAAAACACTAAGAAAAATGAAGCGGACTTCTACATGAACGTTGTTTTCAGGTTGAGGTTAACTTTTTTCAAAGTAAGAAAAACTAGTGTCCAGGTCAGCGCAGTCACAAAGCTGACTGTCCCTTTGGACCACTTTGTTAATAACATCTGGTATCATTCATCCCAAGTTATAACGCTTATTCAGAGTATTTTAAGGAAAACGACAACACTCTTAAATTTGCAAAACATGTTTCGACAGAAACTTCTGTCATCTTCAGTTGATAGATTTACAAAGCGTTGGAAGTTGAATTTATAAGTAGGAAAAATGCTAATTACAATAGTAACAAAGGAATGTACATAAAACGTGGCAATGTGAAAATTAAAAGGATAACTTCAGATTTACGTGATGCAAAATTGCACACCACAACTGAGACTCACTTACAAAAACTCCCTCCCCTCCCCCCCTGGGGGTATTTTTTGTGGCACCCCTTCTGAAATAATTAGTTATACCCTAAAATACATAGGTATGTGCCAAATTTGGTGCTTTTACGCGTCTTGTTACGATTTTCGGAATTTTTTCTACCTAATAGACCGGACTATCAGTCGGCATCCTTTGATCTTGCAATTTTTAGTGCAGAGTGCACTATTGGGATGGTTTGGGGGCTCACGCCGCGAAAGCACTATGGCAATAAGGTGTAAACTTTAATGTTTGTTTGATTAATTAATTCTAATTAATTAATTAGCCTTGTTTTGAGGGGGTGGGGTAGGTACCTTTGATGGCTACATAAAACTTACCACACTTACCTTACTGTTTGGATAACATCGCAAAACTATATATGGTTCCAATATTCTCGTTATCCTAGTGGTACTATTCTCTTAAGAACAAATGCAATTTGCTCGAAGCGCATGCACAGACTGATTAGCGTTAAAGTTAACTATATGTTAGGTATACTAAACAATTCATTTCATACACAACTATACACGACATTAAGTGCTTTTCCTTGTGGTACATAGAACACAACATGTAAGGCGCATGCGCTCTAGCATTGTGAGCATGATACAATCCGTTCTTGAGTTCAGATTCATGCATGCGATACCAAACTCTTGTCTAAACGGGCGATAGCAGTTATATTTCAGGTAAAATCAATTCTCCTTTTTAGTGCAAAGAATGCTTTTGTGACAGCATATCTTTTGGAATCATCCCTAGCTTGGTTCAAAAATGTTGTGTGCTGTTTTCAAACTATTTTGTGTTTGCTAAGCTTTAAACAGGGAATCAAATGGATCTCGTCAGCCACTTGTTTATTTTCTCCCCTATCAGAGAGAACAAGCAGCTCACAAATGTATTCACCCGAAACATTTTCGGGTAATCGGCATTAAAATTGGTAAGGTCGCGACAAAACAAACTTCTCAAATATTGCTGCAGACACTGTGGCACTTACAGAAACTGCAAATATATTTAGTCTTTGAGGGGACTTACCGTATTCGCTAATGTAGGATATAATATCGGTCAAGTTGAAATGCTTCCCGGCTGTATTAATCGATATCATTGTGTATTTGAACTGGTTTAATTGTTAACACCAACGGTGGCAAGCTAATAAGAACGTGCTATTCCGAGACACGATGTGACTATTTGATAATTAAATTAGTAACTGTTTATCGATGATATGAAAAATTGCTTCTTAAATGAAACAAAATCATTCCTCTTCCATTTTTTCAGAAGTTAATAACATTATTGCATTTTTCTCCAACAGGAAAAAAGCGAGCATATCTTCCTTTGTATGTTTTTAAAAAAAACAAGGGTATCATGTTACAAACTTTGTGAAGAAAACAAAAGTATCAAGTTACAGATGTTGGCATTGAAAAAATAAAATTATCACGTTTGCTAGTTCAATGTATTAATGAATTTAAAATGAACGAAATTCAACATAAAACACCACGGTAAAATTTAAAACCGTCTCGACAAACAGTAATTGTAAGTTATTTTTGAGCCTTGAACTATAACAAGTTACATACAGGCAATAATAGATGACTCAAAATGTACTGACAGTCCTGCATAACACTCTGCACTATCTGAGATTGTCTCACTAGTTTCTGAAGGGTACAGCACAAGATGGCCCTTTTTTCTAATGGGGACTAGAAAACTTGGATTATTTGTGAGGGGTGTTTTGTGTCAGCACTTTGATCTTCTTTTTCTTTGGGGTTAAATTCTCAGGGACCTCATCTATAGGGGGAGTGTGGATATTAAATGGAATGGCCCATGGTAAACTGGCAAGGTAAAGCTCTAGTTTGCTAAGGAGGTCTGGCAACACAGGCAGGCTGAAGAAGCAACGTTGGCTTATGATTGCTAGTTTCAGAAGACAGTTCTCTTTGGCGCAGGATCGACGATTTCGACTAACTCAAATATTTGTTTACTCAGTGATTCGTGACAATCATTGTAAAGATACCCTTCGTAATGACATGCTTACTGACTATGATTTCTAGTAGCTTTGAAATAAGTCCCCGTCTTTTTTTACGCTTTTCCTTGGACTATCCAAAACATTCCCACATACAACACATCCTTGCTATTAAAACAGGTTTAATTTTTTGTGGAGCAACAAACTCCACCATTTTTCCCCTGCACATGGTAATTTGCATAAAAACCAGGTGTGACATCACAGACAAGCGCTATGGACCAGTGATCCAGCCGTAGTTGGGAGAAGGATATATGACCGGACTCTCATAACGGCTGGAAATCGAGCCCAAGTGGCTATGAGCCACTAAACTTGAGGTTCTAATCCATAGAGTCAAAGCCCACTGGCATTGTTAAGGAGGCGTGAGAGTTCAAAATGAAACAGTTAAGACAATACAGGAGGAGACATGACACCATTGAAATTGAAAGCATTTATGAAGTTATCAGTGAATTAAAAAGTACCACTTCTTGTCAATCATCAAAGCCAGATATAATTTTCATTTCTATTATTTGCAGTTCTTTATTTTTCTAGCCACTATTAGTAATTTCTTTTCTTTGTCTTTACCTTTTGAGAGATCTAAAAAAGAAAAAAATGTATCCAACATAGGGTCATAATATTAATACCACAAGGATAACACTGCATATTGTGCCCTCAACAAAGGGAAGCCCTGTTCAACGCAGTTCCTTCTTGGCTGGGTGACCAAAAATGAATACCCAGCTCTTTGGTAATAAGTTCTTTTTTGTCCTTTTTTTTCCTTTTCTCACTTTTGTCTTTCCTTTGCAAGGTGATATTAGTGACTGCGAAATCCCAGCCTTGTCTAATGCCTTTTTTTCTATTTATCAACTATTTGTTTGTATCATTTTGCCATGTCCATATTTATGTGTATTTACTTAAAACACCATATAAACATTAGCATAACACATCGCTCAAATTCTCCTCAGTTCTTATGTCTGTTGATCATCTAAAACTATGAATCACAGCTTGAATCATTGGAAAATTTATACAGCTCGATCCCCAATTTGGTGATTTTCAATATCTTCTCTTTTGGCAATCGAGTGTGGTTGAACCTGTATAAACTGACACCTTCAGGAAATGGGCTAATTTATGATAATTGCTGCGGAGTGAGCGTAGCGAGCAAGCAGCAACATAAACAGGATTTAAGAAGAATATATAAAAGGGAGAACGAATCCCCGAATTCATCACTCTTTACCAGAATGCATGGCGCCTTTTTACCAGAATGCATTGCGCCCATTTACCAGAATGCATTGCGCCTTTTTAACAGAATGAATTGCACCTTCTACCAGAATGCATTGTGCCACGACAAGAGCCATGGCCACAAACAACACGAGGTTGTGACACTGTTGTGTTGGCATTCTTTTCCGCGTAGATTGCAGTTGACAAAGGTTAGTGGTTATGGTTTGCTTTGTTTGCTGCGGAGCGAGCGGAGCGAGCGAGCAGTAACATAAACAGGAGTTAAGAAGAATATATAAATGGGGTATTAATTCTCGATTCATCACTTTTTACCAGAATTCATTGCGCCTTTTTACCAGAATGCATTGTGCCACGACAGGAGCCCAGGCCATGAACAACATGAGGTTGTGACACCGTTGTGTTGGCATCCTTTTTTGCATGGATTGCAGTTGAGAAAGGTTAGTGATTATGGTTTGCTTTGATTTACCTGTAAAGTGATGTGAGCGAGATCCTGCTTGGCTTTCACCATCTTTGCTGTTGTCGTTAATGCAGAATTATTGGGACGATTAATTGTCACATCTTAATTTAAAACTTACTGCGTCAATTTGGTAGCAGTCTCGTCTCCTTTGTCAAAATCTTAATGAAGAGAAATTGCTGGTACTTTAGCTTGTAGAATAATTAAAACAAACGAGAACCGTAGAACACGCTAATTTATATCTGCTGCGATCAATTTGTTTCCATCCAAACATTAATTTTCGCAACGGATGCATCCCCATCAGAGTCTGTCACAACCCACTGTTACATTCGATTCTAGAGACATGTGCACACCAGTTCAGAATTTTTAAATTGGCTTTCTACTCTTACAATTTCAACATCTTTCCGTTTATTTGGATTTGGTAAAGAGGAGGTTGATGTGTATCAATTCATGTCCAAACAGTTAAGATCACCATGTGCTTTTGTCACGATCACCAGCGATGGAGAGTAGTGTGATTATGGCTAAATCGGAGGAATAGTTCTCCGATTTTGGCTAACTATTCTCCGATCTACCACTAAACATTTATTTTCTGCAGTAGATGAAAGAACAAGGTATATTCGTGGTTTTTATGTACAGTTATTATGTTATCACCTTCATGAAAATCTTAAGGTAAAATCGTAAAATCGGAGGAATCGTAAAATCTGAAGAATCGTAAAATTGGAAGAATTGTTAAATGGGAAGAATCATAAAATCGGAAGAATTGTAGAATCGGTACATCACCTTCATAACAATCTTAATCCGAAGAATCGGTAGTTGAAGTTCATATTTCACTATTCCCCGATTTAGCCATAATCGCACTCTACTGCAGCGATGCATGATATGTATTGTGTCGTTGTTTTCTTGCAGACAATCTGGAAATCTGCGCCATGAACAACACGAGGATGTCATATAGAAATTTTGCTCTGATTTACCTGTAAAATGGTGTGCAGGAGATCGTGATTGACTTTCACAACTCTTGCTTGTTTTTAATGCAGTACATTAAAGTTTGTAAAAATCTAGACACCCGGGTCTGGACGATTAATTGTGACATCTTACTTTAAACTTAGTATGTCATTTCTTAGCAGTCTCGACATCATGGTCTAATTCTTAATCAGGTGAAGAGAAATTGTCGTTACTAAAACTTGTAGAATAATTAAAACAAACAGAAACTGTAGAACACACTTATTTCATATCTGCTACGATCTATTCCTTTTCATCCAATCATGAATTTAAACTTAAGTTGATCTGGCGAATGACTAGCCTGCGGACGCAGAGGCCGGTATTTCCGGCTGTCACTGGTGCCGCCAGCAGAGACAAGCGACAGCCGGAAATAGTTCACAGGCTAGCGATCGACGCATTTTCGATACTGTCAACACTCTAGACTTATGCGTACTAGCTCAGAATTTTTAAGTGAAATTTCTGCCCCTAGAATTTCCACATCTTTCCAATTTCATCTTCTCGATTTTCTGGTAAACTTGGGGGAGGTAGATGTGTATCATGTGTGTATGTGTATATGCTTTATTGTCTCGATCCCTTGTGAAGCCTCGCCATTGATTCGTCATGATGCATGAATTTGATACATGCAAGCACAGATTTTAAGTTACACACCACAATTTGACACTACTTTGAGAAATAAAGGTTATAATGAGATACTTGGAATGCACAGACTGATCAATGACTACGTAAAATATGTCACTATCAACAGAATGGGCCGCAGCTTTACTATCTTTTAGATACCCTAGTTAGCTTCTCTATATGAAAACGTTTATGGGCAATTCCACAGTCGCGGACGTTACATTCAGACACAATTTTGAAACTTTAATCCAGCACAAATAAATGTTAAAAAAGAGCTGTCTAGTTTTCCATTCATGACATGTTAATTAGACTATAAAATTTTCCCACTTTACTGATTTCTGTTGAAGAAATAGAACCAAAAAGCACCATTGCAGACGCCCACAATATCGAGTGCCCTAGCATTTATTCAAAATTCCTGTGAAGTGTCAGGGTTTTTTATGTGAACTGCTGTGGACAAATATCTACAGTTAAATGACTATGTGAACCAAACAGCTTGATTTCATTTTAAATGGTATTCCTGATTTTACAAGGGGTCTTGCATTTACATCGCAGACGTTACAGCCAATGTCACAGACATTATGCTGTGTGATAGGCAATCTTGTTATGAATGAAACTGGTTGGCACCTCATGTAAAAGCCATGAAATATCACAAAACAGTTTGGGGACACAACATACTTTTTACATGAAGACTACAGAAAAAATTCACAGGAAATGCATAATGATATGCTGTATATAAAGAGAAAGATAGAGTTCGGAAGAGGGAAAGTAGAAAGAAAGCTCTTAGTCCATAAACAGATTAAGTAGAGAGAAAAGAGTGAACTGGTTGACGTTTCATGCAAAAGCCATGAAATATCACAAAATAGTTTGGGAGACACAACATGCTTTTTACGCAGGCCATTTCAAATTCCAGATCAGCCAACTGTGGAAAAGCTCTTCAAAGTATTTAGGAAACATAAAAGGCTTTAAGAACCCTGTTATGTTTCCTAATTACTTTGAAGAGCTGTGAGGAATGACTGTAATTGTTCAGAAGAACTGAAGAACCTCTTCTATTCTTGAAATGTCAAAATAGCAACCCACTTGAAAGCAGCTATCTTTGTCAAAATGTGTTTCAAGTGAAACTAGATTACTGTAATAGATTCGGTCCAGGCCCTCTCGTGTATGCGATTGTGTTTGGTGTGAAAAAGTTCCATTCATACCTATATGGGCGGAAGTTCAAATTGATAACCAATCATAAGCCCCTGGTGATCATTTTAGGACCCAAGACTGATGTTCCCACATTGGCAGCTGCAAGGATGCAGCGATGGTCGCTGATTTTGGCAGCGTACCAATATGACATTGAGTATCAGAAGTCAGAAGAACATGCCAATGGTGATGCCATGTCAAGACTTGTTCCATTGAGCACGGAGGATAAATCGGAGACTGAAGTGTTTATGGTCAGTTATGTGGATGAACTTCCTATAACTGCAGTAGAACTGGCCTCAGCAACCCGAAAGGACCCTGTTTTAGGTCGTGTGTACGATTTCATCTTACATGGATGGCCCCAATCTGTGGAGGATCCCTCGTTGCTGCCATACTTTTCACGTCGAGATGACCTTTCAGCCGACCAGGGCTGTGTGCTGTGGGGATTGAGGGTTGTTATCCCTGGAATGTATCGGGATCGTCTCTTGGATGAATTGCACCAGGAACACCATGGGTTCTGTCGTATGAAGTCCTTGGCTCGAAGGTATCTTTGGTGGCCAGGGTTGGATGCCGATGTAGCTCAGAGGGTTAGTGATTATCAAGTTTGTGCATTAGTCAGCAAGTTGCCACCGAAGGCACCATTACACCCATGGAAATGGCCTACAAAGCCTTGGGAGAGAATTCACATTGATTTCTTTGAGAAGGACAAGTCCGCTCTTCTGATTGTGATTGACGCCTACCCCAAATGGCTGAAAGTGATTCCCATGACCTCCATGACAAGTTTGAAGACCACTGAGGTACTGCGCTCCTTGTTTGCTCGTTTTGGTTTGCCCGAAGTGGTTTCGGACAATAGCCCTCAGCTGGCTTCAGAAGAATTTGCTCAGTTCTTGAAACAAAATGGTGTCAAGTTCACGGTGTATCACCATATCACCCAGCGTCGAGCGCCCAGTGCAGACAATCAAAGTGGTCTTGTCTAAGCAAGTGCTGGATGTTAAATCAAGTAAACTTAGTCTGCAGCACCGGCTGGCTAATTTTCTTATCAATGTACTGCAGTACCCCTCATACCGTCACTGGACAGTCACCAGCACAGCTCTTTTTAGGTAGGCAGATCAGAAATTGTTTTACACTTCTAAAGCCCAACCTCAGTAAAGCAGTTGAAGAACAACAGTTAAAACAGAAGCAGTACCATGACGAGGGAAGGGTTAAGTACCGGGTATTCAAGTTGAACGACATGGTTCTTGTGCGTAATTGGAGACGTGGAGTTGAAAGGTGGATCCTGGGGTGAATTACCCAGGTGAAAGGCCCACGTACATACCTTGTCCGTTGTGGAAATCATGTGCGATTTGTTCATATTGACCACCTGAATTCGACTCGATGCAAACTGCCTACTCTGGCTGCTTACCAGGGTGCATAGCTGGAGGGACTGCCTCGTGAAGAGGAGTCAGTATTCCAGGGTCCATTGCCAAGTGCTTTTCCTGTTGTGTCAGAGATAGATCTCCCACAGGTGTTAAAAGGACTGTCACCGAGGGGGTTGGAGGGCAGTTCAATTCCGGAAGGAGCAGGTAGCACGTCCATTGGTCTAAGTTCAGCAGTGTTTGCTTATCAGCAGAACAGCGACCCTCAGCGGAAGAGGAAACCACCCCGGGGATTTCTTCTTACCAAAGTGTTTCTCTTGGATATCTACCTGTGTGACAAAAATGTTTTTAAAATCTTTCATGTAGTTATTTTAAGAAAGAAAAAAGATTGTTAAAACATTGCGGACGTTAAGAACTTATTCTGGCGAGCAGTTACCCTTATTGGCATTTTGAAAGGAATGTTTTGCGATGGCCATGCAGTAATTACCATCTGTGAGAATTTCTCACAGACGAAAACTTTGGTTTTCATTGTTGTGCGACGCTTGTAATTATAACATTGATGCCTATGTCTGCAATGTATAGAGTTATGTCCGAACAAATTATTATGTTCGTGAAAATCCTGAATCGGTAAACGTTTTTCGGTGGCGCCAGTTCCGAGGTTTTGACAGCGGTTCTGTGAGAATCAAGGACGCAAAAACTTTGTCAGTTGTTCATCATCAAAGCATACCGCAAGTTACACAGGCTAGCATTTTCTTGACTTGATGCGATGATATATATATAACAGAGTATATGGCTAATGAAAAATTTGTTTTGGCTATATAGCTAGTGAATCAAACCTGTCACTATCCACTGCACTAGCAAGCTGAAAAGCTAGGCGCGAGCCCTGCAAACAAGTTACTTACGAGCACAGAAATTTCATGTATAAGAGAAATCAATAAGGAAACACTTTTTAACAAAAGAAATTAGCTGCTACAGTATTGTTTCTTCACTGCGGTATACTGCATCTGGCCTGCCACGGCGTTCGGTTGTGTCCGTCCAAGGTTGAGGTTGAGGTTGAGGAATTCGTCCCACCGCGGTGAATTTGCAGCAGAACCCTTTGGCAAGGACGAGGTTCTACCGCATGCTAATGGGTAAATACTTTCAGGCGGTACTGTAACATCCGCCATGAAACTGATTTTTGCTATATCTATTTTTTCTAAAAACGTTCAGAGTGAACTTTATATCACCTATGTATTAACTCCAGTAAGGTACTGTACTTTTTCTGATACACAAGTGTTTGAATTCCCTTACATTTTCCAAGTTTGATAAAGCAAGTAAAAAAATATTATATACTTATAGCCTGCTGTTTGCTGTTAAAAAAATAAATGCTTACTTTGGGGACCCCCTGAATACATGGTTGTCACGAGAGAGCTGGAATTTTTTTTTTCTGTGAACTTTAACTTGTCAACAATGTAGAACAGGGTATAAAAACATGAACAACCTCCTTTTAAAAATCTGGATTTTGTCACCTCTCATGTGGAATTGCCCTTATGCAAAAATCTATTCAATGCAGATCATTCTGTGGTAAGATATTGAGTACTTGCATCAGAAATTCAAAGAATAATTAAGTTGACACTTAGATGGCGTGATGTTGGAAACCCAAGGGGGCACTGGTCGTGTCATCTTGGGTCTCACTTAGGCTGTTGATGATAAACCATCACCATTCTTAGCTGTCAAAGTATCCTTTAAGGTGCACTTAAAGAGATAATAAAAGAAGCACTCTCATTAAGTTCTGTTTTTAGCCTTAATTCTGCTGATCTCTCAAGTACACCAGTCGGGTCTACAACCTATTCCGTTATAAGTGGTATCTTTTAAGGGTCTAATGAAGCTCAAGCAGCACCCATATTAGTCTCCCTTACATGTACAGTAGGAGTGAAATTTACATTTTGTGAAAAGCATTCCTGCAGACGTTTTGATATTGGAGACCCCCCCCGGGGTTCCAAATGTCTAACAGGAAATGATGATGGAGTGAAGGAGTGAATACAACTTGGAAAATAAAATTTTATTCAAATCACTATAGTTGGGAATTATTGTAAGTGATCACCTCATAAGTGGCTGCGACCACTTTAAGAGCTAAAAGTTTGAAATTTTCTTCTGTTTTTATACTTGGAAAATATTTTTCCATGTATTTCTTTTTACAATAATTCCCAAATATAGTGATTTGAAAACTCTAGTATTTTGGAAAACTGGTCACTGAGGAGAGGTGGTCACAACTGGAGGTTCAACTGTATTACAAAAGTCCCTTAACGATAATGCTTCTTAAGTGTATAATTCTATATTAGTTAAAATTACATTTGTTCATAGGGTTATACAGTGCTGGTTGCTAGTTATTAATTAAGTCCTAGCTATTTGACTTCCACTGTTTTTTATTTCCCATTGAATATTTAGCTTTTGTTGGGGTTGATCACCTCGTGGGAATGTTTCCATCATTTCAAAGTCGTACAATGTAGATATACTTCTTCATCAGAATGTTTATGAATGCAGTGCATTGTCTCACCTCATTTAAGCTGCAAACCAGTGGAGCAACAGGACCTCTTGCCTCAACAACAATCGATCAAAATAGATGAGATCATGCTCAAAGGGGCATTATGGGTAATCAGGGCAAGATTACAAAGGAAGAAAGCGGTAAAATATACGTTTTTCTTTATATTTCCATTCTGAGCTTCATTTTCAAGAAGAAACTATTTTTTTTAATTGGTTTATTTTTTATTATTATTATTATTATTTTACAGTTAGGCCACTTTCAATACTTACAAAGAATTTACCTATAGCACACTAGTTACAATAAACTACTTACAATAGCTTTAAACTACACTAACCTACAATATGTTTCTTTCTTTTTTCCAACAACAATACGCTACATACAACACTTACGGGTAACTACAATACTTATACTGATGCTATTTAATTACAACTGATTTCTACAGGATATATTCTATTTAATTTACCTAACTGCTAAGATGGAAATTTTTGTTTGTTTGTTTGTTTGTTGTGATTGTGAGATGTAGAGGACAAATTGAAACTAAACGAAACCTTCTATTTTCAACATAAAATTTAGTTTCCAGACAAAAGCGTCCCAATTACATGCACGTTGGTTGATTTTCTGGAAATGAAAGTAGAATTTGGCATAGAGGAGGCAGAAATTTAGTTGTTTAATTTTATTATCGTTATCAGTAGCTGCTCCAAAGAGTATTTCTTTTGAGTTTAATGTGATGGAAGAGTTTTCCTTTTCATTAAACCAGCATAGCACTTTCCGGAAAAAGTCGACTGCAATTTGACAACCTAAGAAAGAGTGTAGCAAAGAGTCGTCATCCCCGCAGTAATGACAGCTCTTGTTGTCTTCAATTCCGTATAAATGTAATCCTTTCTTTGTGGTGACAATTCAATGAGCAAGTTTATAGAAAAATCCTTTAATTTATTTTGCTTACTAATAGACTTTATCTGCTTAAAAATTGTGCTCCAAGAGAAAGTGAATTGTGGAAGGTCACGTTGCCACTTGTTAGGGCCAATTGCGCAAGGTTCCTTCCTGTTTAAAAAAAGCCACATGTTAATTTGGATAGGTCGATCAACAGCGACGGTGACAGCTGAAAAGTAGAATTTCCTGGAGTAAAATTTGAATTGGTGCCAAGAGAGTTTCTTGCCTTTTCCAGCAGTCGTTTAGGAATAGCCGACAGAATTTGAAAATAGGTGAGAAAATTTGACTTAACTGAAAATTTCCAACAAAAATCTGCAAAATTCAAGTACATTCCATCAGAATCGAGAATATCACAAATTGAGTAGACTCCTTGGTCAAACAAATCCTGATAAGACACAGTTTTACTACCTATTTGTATTTCTTTGTTGTTAAAAATGATTAATTTCTGATCTCCATTCGTGTCATAGATACTCTTCAGTTCCAAAAGGAAACTCAGAATTTGCTTGTGGAAGGATGGCATTTCAATTGACTTTAGAAATTTTTCATCAAAGTTACAGTGAAGCAAGAAGTATAAGTCCCCATATTTCTTAAAGAAGGAACACAGAATGACTTTCCAATTTTCCAATTCCCAGCTGTCACTTTTCAGGAATCTTTGAATCCATGCTAAACGTAAAGCCTTACACAGAGTTTCAACATGTGTTACACGCAGACCACCTCTTTCGTAATCTTGATATAGAACTTCCCTTTTAATTTTGTCCTGCTTTTCCTTCCAAATAAATTTGGAAAGAAATTGAAGATTGAATTTTTACAATGTAATCCTTGTGAATGTCTAGCATGGCAGCAGAGTGAATGACCTGTGAAATCCCCAGAGACTTAACGATTAAACACCGCCCGAAGACCGAAAGTTGGCGCGATCTCCAGGTTTGCATTAAGGGTTTCAATTTTTTTGCTGACATTTTTTCTCTCGTTTCCGGCCTTATCGTAAGAGATGTAAATCCCCAAGACTTTAAGCGGTTCTTTCGTCCACATGAAGTTGAGAGGTCTTTCGGTACGTTGTTTCCATGGACCTAGCCAAAGAGCTTTGGTTTTAGATTCATTGAGTTTTAAGCCAGATAAAATCCCGAACTCGTTTAGTATGAGCAAGGTGTTTTGGACCGATATTAGGTCGCTGCAGATGAGAGAGGCGTCCGCCGCGAATTGGCTAATTTTAAGTTCCTTATGAAAGATAAAAATGCCACAAATCGAATTATCCTGCCGTATTTTAGACGCAAGTATCTCCGCAGATAAAATAAACAGATAGGGTGATAGTGGACAACCTTGCCTTACTCCTCGCGACAACTTGAGCTGCCTAGTAGTGAAGCCATTATTAATAACGGAACTCTCTGTATTACAGTCGAAAGTTTCTATCCAACGCTTAATAGAAACACCAAAGTTGAAAATTGACAGGACTTGTTGAATCATTGGCCACTCGATTGTGTCAAAGGCTTTGCGAAAGTCGAGCTGGAGGAGAATACCTGGTATATTCTCCAGTTCGGTCTGTTCTAAGAGGTCACATAGTACACATATATTCTGACCAATAAATCTGTCTTTCATAAAGCCTGTTTGGTCAGTATGTATTAGCTGTGGAAGCACCTTTTTAATTTGTGTAGCTATTGCTTTAGATGCAATCTTGTAGTCGACATTTAACAAGGTTATTGGCTGCCAGTTTTTGAGCTTCAAAGTATCGGAATCTGCCTTTGGAATAAGGGTGACAACCCCCCTTCTCTGTGAAATTGACAGCTCCCCTCTCGAATATGCCGTGTTTAGACTTTCAACTAGGTCGCTTGCTAGAAGCTCAAAGAACTTTATATAGAACTCTGCTGTAAAGCCGTCTTCACCTGGTGATTTGCCGAAATTGAAGGTTTTTAAAATCAGACGGCATTCTAAGATGGTTAATTCCCCTTCCAAATTTTCTTTGTCATCATCACTCAGCATAGGAAGTTTTACGGAGTGGACGAAGTCTGCGAAGAGTTCATGTAAAACAACCATATTCTGACTGGTATAAATTCTGATAAAAATTTTCGATTTCTTGTAATAACTGCTTATGGCCTGTTATTTTAACCCCGTTGCTAGTTTCCAGCTCCGTAAAAGTCCTCTGATTAAAATTTTTTGCCTCCACATTGAAAAAACACCTTGTTGGTTTTTCTCCCTGTTCGGTCCATCGAAGTTTAGAGCGAAACATTGCTCCTTCACCTTTCTTTTCCTAGAGATATTGTAATTCTTTTTTAGCTGCTCCTGCAGCGTTAATTTAGTTTCTAAGTTACTGTCGTCCTCGTAACTGTTGTTGATAAACGCTTCCGTTTCGGTAAGCCGTTGTTCTAAACTTTCTAGGTATTGTCTAGACTTTCGGGCCTTGCGTTTTGCGTACTGAATTATTAAGCCCCTCAATTCCATCTTGATCATTTCCCATTTTAGCTGTTTATCATCCAGTTCACAAAATTTTTTACTTATAGCCAAATAATTTGTCTCGATCAAGCAGACAAATTCATCATCAAGTAACAGAGAGTTGTTGAACTTCCACAGTCCAGGCCCTCGTTTGTCGGATGTCAAATCAACATTTAACCTTACCGCTCTGTGATCCGGGGCAATTGAAACTCCAATATTAACATGAGAAACTAGATGGGACATTGAGTTTACAATTAAGAAGTAGTCAATTCTCGATTTCATTCTTCGGGGTTTTGATTCATAAGTAAACAGTTTTGCATTATGCTTTTTCTTCCTCAGTATATTAATCAAATCTAATTCTTCACACATTGCAATTATATAATCACGATATGTCGTTGGTCTCCAAGTATTCCACCCTTCTTGTCGATGGCATAGAGTGCCACATTCCAGTCGCCTCCAACAGTGAGTCGGCTGACAATAGCATTAGAGAGTAAAACCTGATTTAAATCTTTCACAAAGGTGTTTTACATCTGAAAGTTGTTTGGAGCATAAATATTGCAGAGGGAAATTTGAACAGAATTTATGTTTAAGTTGGCCAGAATGATTCGCCCTTCAGAGTCGCTGCAAGAAAATTCGATTTGAAAACCGTTAAATTGAGGGCTTATCAAAATAAAGACGCCTTTTTTCCGGTTTGTGAGATTTTTGTGCGAGTACAGAATTTCTCTCGCCCATTCACTTTTCCAAACAATTTCGCTCCGAAAACGTCTCCTGAAGAAAGTAAAAATGGCATTTTTGGTCTTTCAAATAAGTAAAAATAGATCTGTGTTTCTTCTTATTTGCATGTTATCGGATCGAACATAAGTGAAAGATATAACAAAGCTACGGTAAATAAAAACAAGTTTTCTAAAAAAACAAACAAAAAAAATAATAATATCCCTAAAGCTAGATCAAGTCTGGTCCCTGACGGAAGAGGCTAACAAAAAAAAAAACAAAAAGTTCAATAACCTCCCTGGACACTAATAGTAATAAAGACGCATAGCATAGCTATTAGGTTAGGGAAGAAACTATTACTGTAAGTAGAGAAACCCCTTTTCTCTATTTGCTAGTGTTTTTGAGTCGATTGAGCTAGGCATTAGCCTACTTATCAGAGTAACGGAGATGTTATTTTTGGGGCTCCAGCGGCTAAGACTTGATCAAATCATTCGGTTTTAACCGTAAAAAAAATTCGTGCACCCACAACATTCACTTAATCCACTCAAAAACGCTAGTAAACCTAGAATAGGGGTTTCTCTGCCTACTGTATATGTTTCGTCACCAAATTTGAAATCAAAACAGAAATATATAGAATAACATTTGTTTTACAGCTTTGCTTCTTTGTAAATTTGCCCTGCTTACCCTTAATGCCCCTTAGAGTGTAAACTCCTCTCTCTCCCAGGGAAAGGAGACATAATAGCATTCAAGAGAAAAATGGGCAAACTAGCCAAAGACAAAGGGAGCCCACGGTAAAACAAATAAAACCGAAACAAAAAATTACCTTTTCCCAAACTCATTTTCAAAAGTTAATTGATTTCAACTGCAGAATACCCTGCCACTTATTTGCATCTCATTGAATAAGAAGAGCATCTATTGTGTTCTGCTTCGTTCTTCAAAGAACGCCGACCAACGAAAACAATAGTGGTACAGAGTGGCAGGGTATTCAGCAGTTACTCCTCCAAAAGTTCCGAAGTGAAGCTTTTCTACTTGTAAAGGTCGGCACCCGCGAGGTACAAGTCCCTAGCACCAGTACCTACGACTTGTCCCATAAACAGTTTACACGACTGCTGTCGAGCGAATAGCAGGGACACTTTGTTCCATACCGCCCTCCTCACGAATTCAAACTGGTTTGAACACGGGACCTGTTACATGTACAGGGACTTAGTCGCATGGACGTGTTACCTGCGTGTCACCTTAACTCACCTGACACCTGTGAACAGTCTTTGAGTATAAAAGACTTAAGTTCGCAACGGGAGAGAGCTAATTTTTGAAGCAATTTGTCCTCCACTTGACCACTGTAACGAAAAGCGATGTTTTCCAGTCGAGATGTCAAAAGTTCGGTTGTTATGTATGGCATCCTATCCCCTGTAAACATGTCATGATCACACAGCAATTCCAACACAAGCTCGTTGTCATTTTTGCACAAAAAAGACCCAACTCGATCGATATTCTCCAGGTTTTTCGCAATACAGAACATGCACAAGTCCACGAGAGATTTTGACATCCTAGAAGAAACATGAGCAAGACGGAACTTACAGCCGAACTTGCAAGCTTACTTCCATTCTCGACCCCAGAGCTCTTCTCTTCTCTTTTGAGCACGCGCGGTCAAGAAAGCGAAGGGTCTGGGGTCGAGAATGGCTTGCTTCCACACATTCTCGTCCCCAGAGGCCGCGCTCCTTTTGGTCAGCACCAAGAATCACGATTCTTGGTGCTGACCAAAAGGAGCGCGGCCTCTGGGGACGAGAATGGCTTCCACAGCGGTCAAACGACTAGGCATGCGTGTGATTTAAGGACGGTGTCGGCGTGGTGTCGGCCCGGTGTCGACGGTGCCTGGGGTGCCTATACTTTTGTTAGTGCGCACACGTTCTGCGCTCACGCAAGCCATGGTTTAAGCGCGCGCGCTGGGGTTACGCAATCAACTACGCCACCAAGTGCACGACTAAATTAAAGCAAAATTTCTACTGTGGCCAAATCAATTTTAATGAACCTGTACTTGAACCAGTGACACCAGAATAACAGCATATCGCTTACCAATTTCTTCCAGCTGAAAACCTAGTTGTTATCTTTCGAAATTTGCACTGAAATCCAACTGTAAACATGTACCTGCAGATGGCGTAGCGTGCGCGCAAAAACGCAAATGTCTTACTTACTGGGGAGGAGACAGGAAAAATGTAACGGGCGACGTGAAAGTTGTCAAAAAAGATCAATAACTTTAAAAAACGCGTGGTTACCCCTAAATTTTATGTTGCGAAATGGAAGTGGCAAGCCTATTCAACATGTGATTAGTTTCTGGTTGTGAGCAAAAGGTATTTCGACTGTGTTTTAGCTAAACCAAAGGAGGGCTGTCAGAGACGCTAAAAGCGCTTTTGCAACGATTTTGTCATTAAAAACGTGCCAAAAATGCTTTTTTGTGTTACCACTTGTCATGTAGTTTAAAGATCTTTTAAAACGTGGTTTTTTTTTTTTTTTTTTAATTTTTTTATTTACATGACTTTCACTTACAATGTTTACAACATTTCAACTTATTAAAATATACTTGCACTACACTTACTTAAAACTTAACATATGTACTTGCATTATAATTACCTTTTACACGATGTTTAAACTGTGTTAACTTACACTACTTACAGATACATGCATTACAATACAATTACACTATTACAGTTGATTTATTTACGTTTTTATTTACATGCTAATTGTCGAGTCACCAATACTAGTAGGGTATTAATTTTATAGAATTCAATAGATTAGCATATAAGAAGACAGAGAAAAGGAACAAATTGAGATACAAAGCCGGCGAAAAAAAGGACCTAACACAAACTTATAAAGATAGAAAAAATTTCCATTTGTTCCTGAATTCCTTCTCCTTATTACAAGTAACTGCAATATATTTTTCTAGGTACATTTTGTCGCGCACTAGTGAGACAAAATCATCGAATCGGCACTTTATGGTATTTAAAGCGTTAACATATAAGAAATATTTACCCAAAATAATGAGATGGTTGAGGGCTAAACAGTAGGTGTGACAGCGAATAATTCCGAACATAACCTCCAGTTCTGACAGTAGCAGTTTCGTATTACTAGAGGTCGAGTACCACTCCTGGAATCTATTCCAAAAAGAACTTGCGTATTTGCAGTTTATAAACAGATGCCACAGGGTCTGACACTCTGAAGGACAAAAGGGACAGGAGGGCGAAGCGACTTTTTTCATTTTGTGTAACAAGCTATTCGTTGGTAAAACTCGGTGAATGATTTTGTATTGAAACATTGCCAATTTAATTTCTTTCGTGGCTTTGAATGGTAGGAGATAGATTTTATTCAAGTCGCTTTTTTCAACGCCAGACGTTAAAAGTTTTTTCTCAGAAGTTGGTGGAGGTAGACCTTCAAGGCTAAGCAGGATACTATATATTGCCTTGCATGATAGTGAACAGATTGAGGTGGGAGGTGTGACTGGGTCTTTGGAACTTTCTTGCAACAGTTTCTTCCAATTTTGTGGAATAGAAGAAAGAATGCTATAATATTGTAAAAAGTTACATTTTACATTAAATTTATTGCGAAAAGAATCAAATGGAAGGAAACGACCCTCACAAGAGTCAAATAGATCCGAAATTTGTTTTATTCCTACGTGATACCAATGAGAAAAGAATACCATTTTCTTATTCACAGTTAAAAATCGATTATTCCAGATTGGCTGTGAGAGAACTTCATTTTTATTTTTAGGTATGGCCGTTGCGATGTCCTGCCAGTAAAAAATGATTTGTTTGTAGAAAGCAGGAAGATGGTTGTTTAGGTCGAGGAGATTATAATCATAGTTACATTTAAACAGTTCTGTACCGCCAACATCGGCTAGGAGCGATTTTGGTATGTACTGCCATGGAGCATCCGATTTAGAGCATAATCGTTTCACCCAGTTTAACTTAAGTGCTTTGTCGAAGAGAGAAAAATCCTTCATGTCCAAGCCACCAGCTGTTTTTTGCTTGAAGAGGGTAGTCTTTTTTATTTTGGCGGGTTTGTGATTCCAAATAAAGTCGAACGTGATCTTGTTTACTTCTTTACTGAAGTCTTTAGGGGTACACATGACGCTGCAGATAAAGACCAGTTTTGAAAGTGCTAGAGTTTTAATTATATTTATCCTACCAACGATGGAGAGGTCTCTCTGGGACCACATGTTCAATGTTCTCTTTAGAGATTCTAGTTTGTCAAAAAAATTTTTCTTTTCAGACACTTCTAGATCATATGTAAAATGCACTCCAAGCGCGTAAACTGGCTCGCTGCTCATTTGGAGTTCAAGTATGGTGTCTTTTCTGTGGCGCATGCAGCCAAGCCATAGCATTTCAGATTTTGTTTGGTTTAGTTTTAGACCAGAGCACCTTTCGAAAAGCGATAATAAATCAAATAACTTTGACACCGATTGGACGTCAGAAAGAAGTGCAGTTGTGTCATCTGCATATTGCGAAAGTTTGACTTCATTATGTTTATCTATTGCGATACCTTTTATTTCTTTTGATCGTCTAATACTTTGTGCGAGTAACTCAATAGCAATAATGAATAATGTACCAGAAAGTGGGCAACCTTGACGCACTCCGCGTTCTAGATGAAAATGTTTTGAGGCGTACCCGTTATTCAAAACACAACTAGAGATATCTGTATAGAACACTTTTATCCATTGTCGGAGGTCGAGACCGAAATTAAACGTTTCGAGGCATTTATGAATAAAATTCCACTCAATCGAGTCAAAAGCTTTCTCAAAATCTAAAAATACGGCTACCCCTGGAATATTCTTCTCTTTAGTGAAATG
>JAEMPF020019650.1:0-17458 GCA_022496165.2 Catalaphyllia jardinei
CTGGTCAGTCTGTAGGAAATAGAACTATGAATAACGTGAGTCAAAAGAGTTATAATAAACAGTGATATGAATTTTAAGACTTAAATGCGTCAATGCAAGATTCTGAACAGAATACACTCGATTGCATCAACAAGGTAATGCAAGTTTAGTATAGATCTTCGCGCATTGTTGACTTCAATATTCTGAAATGAACAAACAAAACGCGCGTAATAAAATTTAAGTTTTCGCGTACAAAAAAATTAGCTCCCAAAATTAGTTTCGCCGACCAAACTAAAATCGCGTGCTGTTAAATCAGTCCTGACTTCTCTTGATACGCCGCACGTGACTAGGCCATGAATTTCCTGACACGCCGCAGTGGACGTATCAGGAACATGACACTCTCCGGTATGTCACGTCACTTCCTGATCTCGGTCACTCCGAGTGTCGAGGATTTTCACAGCCACGTAAATTCCACGAAATTACTCATTTCACGCTTATATTGAAGGATACGGGGAGACAAAACTTACTCTTCCCCTTGGGCTAGCCATTATTTGTTCATTGATGAATAATACCCGAATTGTTACCAGTCATCAAGTGCTTATGAGGAACAGAAGTTTCTCAAGCGACACTCAGCTGCTGGGCCTGTAAGTTGAGCTCATTATCATTACTACCCATAAGAAACACAGCTGGAGAGAAATTGGGTTGCTTCCAATGCTATTCAGTTGAATACAAACATTCAACAGCATTGCAACACATTCGTCAACGCCCTTAGGAAAGCACTTTAACAAGGCAGATAGCACTTCCCTGAAAATTTCAGAGCAAGTAATTTTGGTTAAAGATGCATACCACATCCAAATTGATATCAGGTTCCACTCGTCCCAGTATTTGCGGAAGATCAGAGCTGGCAGCAATTTTAAACAATCCCACTCAAATTATTGAGATCTCCTCTCTAAAATCACGAAAACAGAAGGAAATCTGAGAAAGTGAAAGTAAAACGTCGAAAGAATGAAAAATTTCTGAATGGCTGATTATATATTCTTAACACGGAGTACCCTGCTGGATCCCAAAGATAAAATGACCCGATCTCAAAACAAAAATAACAGAATATCTATAATTTAAATTCGTGTCTGGTTTATTGTTACATCCTGTTAATATACACGGTTGTCAATAAACCGCGTAATGGCGTAACTGCGTAACGAGAAACCGCGTAACGGGACTTTTCTTTTCTTTTCTTTTTTTTTTTTTTGCTGCTGTTGATTAATTTGTTTGTCTGTTTACCTTTTTTTCTTTCTTTGCTTTCTAAGTGAAAAAAGAAAAATGTGAGCAAACTAGGGTGATTGAAAATGAAAGTCGAGATTCTCCTTCATCCTGGAAGCGTGAGAAAGTGCGCCTGCGGAAAAATTTGCTCTGCGGTAAATTAGGCCAAAGGGTGGGAAAATCCCCGCCAAACACGAATAATAATGCTCACATTTTTCTTTTTTTCACTTAAAAAACCAAGAAAGAAAAAAAGGCAAACAGACAAACAAATTAATCAACAGCAGAAAAAAAAAAGAAATAAAAGGAAAAAAGTCCCGTTACGCGGTTTCTCGTTACGCGGTTTACTAGCGACCAATATACACTACTATTTAAGATAAGATAAGATGAGATGAGACGAGAGAAAGAGAGAGGAGCAACAGCAAAAAAAAATAAAAGCTAACAGGAAGCGCTCTTATTTAACGTTGTTATAAACTTGACTATTCTCAATTCTGTCAGGAAACTGCGCTTTAGCCTGTTGTCACGAAGCTCTCTAGAACCTCTAATTTCATTGGATCTTGTTGGCACGAAGCTTTATTGTTTTAGGGCTAGGGTTCATTGTTACCATTGTTTGTATATAATTTTCTCAACCAATCCTGTGAGACGTTCCGAAGAGCTTCGTGGCGGCCCGCAGCTGATTATTTAACGTTTTTTTAAAGGGGCAGTGTCACGAGGATTTTGCAATTCTGTGTTAAAATCATTACTTTGAGGTTTTCCTCATAAACAAAATGCTTCTGTAAAGCTACGACGAAGATATCAAATGAATTTTATCAGAGAGGGCTAACCATAACAAGTTTTTGAAGACGTAGCATCAAATCTTGAAAAAATTGGCGACTTTTTTCAAGTTTCAATCCATTTCCATCCTTGCCATCCGTAGCGACAGGTGACAGGAAACAGTTTCAGTACCTTCAAATAGCCTAATAACAAAACTAGACCATTAGTTTTGGAATTCAATAACAAAGCTAGACCATTAGTTTTGGAATTCAATAACAAAACTAGACCATTAGTTTTGGAATTCAATTGATGCGAAGACACCTAACTTTTTATAAAGTTGCCAAATAGGGCGACACTGTCCCTTTAAAAAGGTGGTCACGTAGAAACTCACTGTAAGGACTGAGATTAGTATTATACGGTGAGACCCACGAAGCTCGTGTGGTTCTAAGGAATACCGTAAATCCTGGAGTTAGCGTCCGAGGCGCTTATTTGAAATGTAGGAGAAGATGGAGGGCGCTTATTTAAGGGGCGCTTATTCGGGGAATGCGGGGGGGGGGGGGAGGTAATTTTCCAAATTGTGGCCCCAGCTATATGTTCTTCTTTTAAGACAACATCTGCGCGTAAACAACATAAGCTTTTTGTCGACAAAAAAAGCTGATCCTAAAGTTTAAATCGCCGCACTGTGGGTACTTATCGAGTTCAACGTGTTCGCTTAACATGTTCACAAACTGAAACTATGTACAATTCTAATACTTTGTTGTCTCATTATTCGTCCACAAAATGGGAGCAGTGGAGGGGGCACTAATTTCAAATTTCGGCCGATATAAGGGCTCTGGCTACAAGGAATATCGGGAAAAAGATGCGTTCTCTAAAGGATACATCTATTGTAAGTTTTTAATCAATCTCTATCTATGGCTTATAAAAACTTTCATTTTACAGCTGACAGTTAATATTTTAAGAAATTGTTAGTCAAGCTCCTCGGTCCCAGGGGCATGTTTTGAAAGATTAAATGTATTTGATGGTAAGGACGTGCGGCTTGAAACTCAGTAATTGCTTTTGAAATTTCTTGCTACTGTGGTAAGAGTACCCCTGCATATGGTTTGATAGACGAAAATTAGCAAAGCTGATTACACGATATAGGCCTTCCCTTTTCAGGGTGTTACAGAGAATGACTCTAGTTTTAAAGCAAGGCCGATTACACAGTATTAACCTCTTACTAACCGAGCGCGAGGGCAGTACTTGGGAATATTGGCCCGAGGTCGTGGTTCCGTGGGCCAATATTCCCCAATACGGCTCGAGCTTGCTAAGTTAGTAAGTAGTTTATTATAGGCACTCGTGCCATACTTTCCATGGGACAGACAGGAGTGTGATTCCTTTATAATTTGAACATAGGCCAAGGTCTCCTTTCTTGGGAATCTTGATCAGGAGTCCTTCCTTCCATTCTAAAGGGATCTCTTCTTCTACTCAGATTTTATCAAACAATCCATAGAGCATCTCAGCTAGCATCTCTGAGTCTACCTTGAGTGCTTCCGCTGGAATCTCATCTGTCCCTGCTGCTTTGCCATTCTTCAGCTGTTTGATGTCCTTCCTGATTTCTTCCCTGGGTGTCTTGCCACAATCAATTGGTAGTTTTTCTTCTGCTGCAGGGATGTCTGGGGTATTAGCTGGAACTGGCCTGTTCAGAAAGAAGCTCCTCAAAGTACTCTGCCCATCTAGTTAGCTGGTTATCCGCACCCATCAAAACACGTCCGTTCTTGTCTTTGACCGGACGTTCTGTTCGACCAAACTTCCCCGTAAGTTTCTTAGTTATGTCATAAAACTGTTTCATGTTCCCACCTGCTGCCACCAGCTCAGCTTCCTGGGCCATTCTATCCACAAAGTTCCTCTTATCAGTTCTGATGTTTCTTTTTACTTCACTGTTCGCTTCCGCATTTTGTTTCGGCGCTTCTCTCTTTGCTGCCCTTGTTCGGCAGTTAGTAATTGCTTCTTTCTTTAATTTCCTATCTTGTATCTATCGGTATGTTTCTGCCGAAAGCCGTTCCTTGTGTTCAGATTTTCTTCGGCCCACCACTTCTTCGCAAGCATAGTTGACTGCCTCCTTATGACCTTCCATTGCGAATTAATGTTTAAGCCCTCATCATCCTCGTGCAACTCTTGTAGGACTTGGTATCTGTTGAACAGTGTTACTCTGAATCTCTCAGTTGTACTTACATCCCTCAGGAAATCCACATTATATCGTGCTATTCTTCTTTGATGGCCTGTTTCATTCATCCTCAGCTTAAGCTTTAGTTTGGCGCTACCAGATAATGTTGCTCTCTTGATCCGGACATGTTTTAGTGATCTTCTGAACGTCTTTGCAATACAGACGTGGTCGATCTGGTTCTCTGTTATAAGATCCGGAGACACCCACGTTGCCTCGTGTATCCTCTTGTGCGGAAACACACTGCCCCCAATTACCATGTTGTTTAAAGCACCCGCATCTGCAAATTGTTCACCATTTTCATTCAGCATCTCACCGAACCCATGTCTTTCCATTACTTCATCATACCCAGTGTTATCTGATCCAATCTTGGTATTGAAGTCGCCCATCAGGATGTTCACATCTTGGTCGCTTAGCCTGCTGAGGATGCCCTGCAGCTGATTGTAGAACTCATCTCTCACCTCCTCACTATTATCATTTGTTGGGGCATAACACTGCATTACGGTCATCCTCATAATGTTCTTCCTCACTGTTCTAAAGGATGCCGTTATGAACCTGGCTTCCCATCCAATCAGGGCTTTTTGTGCCTCTTCCGTCAGAAGAAGCGCTACACCCTCCGTGCGAGGAACACTGCTCTCTTCATGTCCAGAATACAACACCATCCCTCCTGTTGTCAGCCGCAATTGCCCTGACTGCCTCTATCTGGTCCTAGCAGCACAAGGTTGTAATTGTGCATTTCTTTAGCTACCTGCAATGTCTCTCCTGACCCAAAAATTGTTTTGATGTTCCATGTTCCTAGGTTTTTCTGGTCGTCAGAAGGGTAGTCGGCGTTGCTGCTTCCTTTCGGCTTTCTCGCTCTGTAACTCGTCATACACCTTCGTGAGGAAAGCACTTCTTCTTCCAGAACTTGTAGAGTTTGTTGATTTATCATTGGCCTTTCTGTAGCAACATGTTTTTTTACGGGGTGGGGTTGCTAGCCCTACGCCTAACCTTCCTCCTTTCGCAGCAGGGCTTAGGACCGTCCATGGCGGAGTTTATATATCTAGGATTACTCTCAAATAAAAAGAACTATGGTACTCATCATACCCTTGCGTGTTTAAATAGCTGTTATGGTATAGTTACCTCTTAAGGTGTTCAGCCTTTAAAGGTCCACAACTTCTGCGGTACCATTTAAGGTATTGAGCAGAAAAAATATGACGAGATATTTGGAAATCAATTGATTTTTTAATCTACGGCGGAAGCGTCGTAGATTCTGTTATCGAGCGTAACCGTTAGCCAAAAAATGTGTAAAAACAAAAGAATATTCGTACTTAAGGAGGCTCGAAATAGTTTTCATTTTGTAAATGTAAATGTAATTTGTTCACCTACGAAGCACCAAGGAGTTCACAAGAACTCGTACAGAAAAGTCCGTGCATTCCAGGATTGAATTAGAATTTGGAAATGTTAGTTTATAAGGAGAGGGGAAAACCAGAGTACCCGGAGAAAAACCTCTCGGAGCAGAGTAGGATTTGATAGAAATAAGCCCTGCAAAAGAAGGTTTGCGTACGAACATACTCCTCTAATGATTGGATCTGTATGAGCACGTTTTAGTAAGGTATAAAAGAGGCGGCAGGGGTTGGTTTTGTATGTCGATACCCAAACTATATTACAGTAATGAAAATATGGGTAAATTAATGAGTAGTAAAATACTCCAAGAGACGACTTAGGTAGGCAAAAGCTGCTGTTATATATTATACCAATTGATTTCGACTTCCAGTTTAATTTTCATCTAATATGAGTCCCAAAAAAACCGTTTCTTTTATGCAATCTATAGATTGATCATTTATTGTTATTATCATAGATTAAAATTTGTACGTCTTTTGCTTGGTCTAAACAGAATCTATTTTATTATTGTTTTTTTTAACTTAGAGAAAGTTTATTTACCCTAAATTAAGTTGATAGTTTGCTCATTTCTGAATAGAGTGTATGAGGAAATAGTCTAGATTTTTATGCGTCATTTTTTAATTTTTTTAATTATTTTTTTAATGCTTTTTGTTTATTATTATTATTGTTATTATTATTATTACAATTATTATTATTATTCGTTTATAAACACAATAATACATAGGAAAAAACTAGACCTAACATTGCTGCGCCATTTTGAATTCATTATTTTAATTGGCTTAACTGCAGAATACCCCGCCACTCGAAGTAGATTCCACGTAGCCGGCTACGCGGTACTCGGAAAATAATTAAAATAATGAATTCAAAATGGCGCAGCAATGTTATGGGCTGGCTACGCGGTACGCGGTGATAACAAAGACATTCAAGACAAGACAAAACAAGAGACTAATATTTGAATGCTATTATATACCTCGTTCTTTAGACAGACAAGACAACACAAAACAAGAGACTAATATTTAAATGCTATGATATGCCTCGTTCTTTAATCCATGAGCCGAAAAAAGGGCACTACGCATGTAATTGATTCACTTCTTCTCTTGCATATATTACTCACTGCGTACCGCGTACCGCGTAGCCAACTGCTTAAGAAACCCCGCCATCTTGAATTAATTTTCTCTGCGTACCGCGTACCGCGTAGCCAGCTACATAAGATACACCGCCATCTTGAATTTATCTTCTCCGCGTACCGCGTACCACGTAGCTAGCTAAATAAGATACACCGGCACCTCGAATTTATTTTCTCCGCGTACCGCGTACGGCCTATCCAGCCCTTTTCAGTTACGCACTCGATGTGGTGGGGTATTCTGCAGTTACTCCGACTATTTTGGCAAGCTAGCCGTGACTGTGGCACTACCACTCGCCGTTTTCGAGCTGATCTCGATAACTACCTCGCTGGGCGATTTTTCAGCCTGCTCGTCGCTAGATTTGCGATACTCTAGCTCCCCGGCAAAAACACTTAATTAAAGCACACGCAAGAAGACAACGCTCACTAGTGAATGATATCTATATTTCCACTCACCTTCTCCTGCCGAGTAGCCTACACAAGTAACGCGATGCCATAAAATCATCACCGATATTTTCGGGTTATTTAATGGTATTACCTTCTATTACCTTATGCTGACTTTTTAATTCGAGCTTTCTACTCCCTGTACCAAAACCAACTCACCCACACGGCTTTATAATGCTGCCGCCTCGCCAGCCTCGCGTCTTCGCTCAGCTGCCTCGTTGGCAATTACTATGGCCACCTATAGCTACGCTAAAAATTATTTACAATTAATTTTTAATGGGAAAAAAGGAGAGATAATAACCAAAGAAGCACTTTTCCGTTCCTGTTTAGTTAAAGGGATTTTCGAGTATGTATCTTTGTTGTACAGCATCTATAAAATTGTGAAGAAAGATATGCTTGTTGTTTAATTTGCTAGTATAGATATAGTAGCGCATAAATAGTGTTGTGTAATTAAGTTGCGTTATTTCCAGGCGTAGTTGGAGAGATTTGAGAATTGTTTGTTTTATTGAACCAAAGTGTTACTTTTTAAACAAATGACTTAGTGAAGGAGCAGTGAATGAAGGTATGATCGATGAAGTCCTTTTCCCCGCAGAAACAACATTCATCGTCTGGTTTAATCCCATATTTGAAACGTTCTCCCTTTATCACTACAGTTCTATATTTGAAGAGTTCTCCCTTTGTCACTACAGTTCTATGAATGAACTTAAATTGAAATTCTCTTAGCTTCGTTCCCTTGCATACTGTTCTCAGAGACTTAAAAATCTTTCCCCAGTGCTCTTCACTTAAAAACAGGTTTTCGCTCCATCTTTTCGGACCAGTGTGGCCTCCTTTGTGGGCTTTGTGAATGAGCAGTTGGTAAAAGTCCCGTGATTTCGCTTTGCCCAGTTTGATTCCGAGATTGCTGTTAAAAAAAGGTCATTACTTGTAAAGTATTTTTTTATTGACTGAATCTACTTGTCTCGCTTTTAATAGTAAATGATTCGGAATGGCGCTGATGATCTGGTAATATTGGAGGAAGTTAGATTTACATGCGAATTTGTCTGAAAATTCTTGGAATGAGAGATAATTTACATCATCTTTCAGCAGAAAAGATTTGTATCGTCTGCAAATTGTGAAAGTTTGAGTTCATTTCCAAACAAATTGATCCCTTTGACTGCCGGGTCGCTGCGAATTTTGATATATAAAATTTCAGCATAGAGAATGAATAGATATGGAGTTAGAGGGCATCTTTGTCTCACACCTTTCGACGGTTGAAACCAATTAGTTGAGTGTCCATGTTGCGAGTTCGAATGTTTTTAGTGGTAGGTAGTCTGTAGTCCAAACAGAACACAGGGATGTCGAAAAACACAACCAGGATATTTATTCCAAACGAACGAAGTAATTCCTTACAAGACTCCACAACAAGCACACGCTAGGCTTGTAGTCACACTTGGACTTCCGTCACTCTTGAATAAACACACGGCCTCTGCCTAGATATCTACGCTACACTTCAGTAAACACTACTGGCTCACGAGATTATTCTTTCAACACTCCTGGGAAATAAAACCATCTAAACACTACACGGATTCTCTTATATACTTTACGGTGAAAGATTCTAGAACTTCCCGATACTACTAAATAAAGAAACATTACAATAAGAAGCTATTTATAGTAACATACGCAAACGGCTTAAAATAGAATTACTGAGTCACGATGATACAGCACTAATTAAATATGCTAGAAGATTCAAGGCGAAATTAGCATATTCGCGAATCTTCACGTAAGTCAAGCAACAATTTTTCGTAACAATCCATTATTTATCACTGCGCTCTCTACGTTGGTATAAAATGTACTGATCCATTGTTTTATGCCTGTGCCGAAATCAAACAAGTTCAGAATCTCCATTATGAAAGGCCATTCGAGAGAATCAAAAGCTTTACGAAAATCAAGGGCTACTAAGATACCAGGGATTTGCTGCTTATTAATGAGGTCCAGTACATCACTAATGAGTCTAATATTTTCCCCAATATAATGACCTTTTATAAAGCCTGTTTGATCGATATCTTTGAATCAACATTTATCAATATTTATTTATCGGTCTCCAGTTGTGTAAATCTAGTAACGAGCCATCTTCTTTTGGTAGTAACGTAATTATGCCTCTTCGTTGCGAGATGGTAAGTTCTTGTTTTTCATACGCTTCATTTAAACACGCCAAAGGTCGTTCCCTAGTAGATCGTAAAAGAATTTGTAGAATTTCACAGTAAATCATCTATTCCTGGCGACTTGTCGTTTTGGAAAGAGTCCAGTACATTTTTACATTTTTCATACGTGAGGGGGCCTTTTAAGCTATCACGATCTACATTCGAAAGTCTTGGGATTTCCAGACTATGGATAAATTCCTCATATTCCTCCTGGGAGAAAGTGTTTTCGGAAGGGTACAGGTTCTTATAGTAAGCTTCTATTTGGTTTAGGATCTCCTTTTCATTACATGTCGTAGATTCATCTTGCAGTCGGAGTTCACTAATGGTCTTTTTGTTATAGTTTATTTTTTCAAGGTTAAAAAAATACTTTGTTGGGCGTTCGCCGTTCTCCACCCAGCGACATTTCGCCCTGAACATAGCGTGCTTTCCTTTATCTTCATATAAAGACTGAAGTTTAGATTCAAGACTATCACAATTTTGTACAACTTGGTTAATATCTGGGGTAATTACAAATAATTTCATCCAGCTGTTCCAGCTGTTGTCTTATATCCTTTGCACGATCTCTGGACATTTTTGCTTTGTGCTTCGTATACGATATAGTTGCCTTGTATTTCCAAATTGATAGTTTGCTCATTTCTGAATTGAGCCTTTGAGGAAGATAGTCCAGATTTTTATGCGTCATAAATACACTTGTATCGTCAGCGAACAAGATTAAATCTAAACCTGTAGAAATATTATTGATATCGTTGATGTGGAGCAAGAAAAAAATAGAGGTCCTTGGATGGAGCCGTGGGGAACTCCACAGGAGATTTTACCCCAAGCTGACAGTTTACCATTAAATTCAACAGATTCCGTATTGGCAAACAACATCCAAATCGATAAAGAGGATACTTAACAAAGCAACTTGAATAGTAAACATCTATGCGTGACTTGTGTTAAAATATCTTTGTTCTTTTATTTGTTTTTATTACGTTTAATTGGCTAACTTGGAAAGTACGATTTGATTCGATATATCAATTTCATTTAATGTAAAAAAAATGATGAAATTGCTTCTTAGGATATATACGAACTTCCACTTCTTTTTTCATATTTATAGCTTTCAGTGAGTCTCGGTCGGGATTTCACAATACAGAACATTGCGATGGAAATTGTCACTTTGTCTATTTTGATTCAAAGCTAAGCTGATTAGCTAACTGTGTGATAAACCAGGCTAGAAGATAAAGCAAACATGTTTGGAGATTGTGTTTTCCCATGCCACTGCACCTTTTAGGATCGTTTAATTTCTTTTACATATTTGGCAACATCACTCCTGCGAAGTTTCGGAAGTCTTTTCGGAATAAAGTAAAATGCAATGAATTTAGGTTTCCACAAATGTATCTCTCTTACAAATATTTTAATTTTACTGCACAAATCCTATCACGCCGTTACGTACCTCAAGAAGCTGGGACTTTCAAAAAACCACGACGGCAGCGGAAGCGAAACGTCGCTAAACAAGAAATTTAATGAGCAGAACTATGGCTGCTACATTTCTATGCCGTCATGTGCAAAACAACAACAACTTGAAATTAAATGACCAGATTTTGCGTTGTCTCGAGAACGTGAACTGAGGTGGCTAATTTCTAATTTTTGTTTCAAATTTATCGTTGTGTTCCAGGTTCAGTCTCGTGATGTTTTGACAATGATAAAGAAAGTAAATGACCTTACAGTACCACGAGATTCGTACCTTTAAAATAAAACATTTTTTTATGGACGTTGTCCTCGGCGTCACCGTCGTGGTTAGTTACCTCCCAAGTGTCTCAACAAGAGTTCAAACCATAAAGGAAACTAAGAGAGTTGGAACTTCATAACAATTGTATACTGCATTGTAAATATTTTCGGAGCTTAAAAAAACTTTTGGGCGGCTTTTTTTTCTCAGCCATTTTTTAGTCTTAAAAAAAGGTCAAATTTTGTAATGGATGTATTATCAGGAGTGATGAGAGCAATTAATTAACAACTGAATCTGGTTATTTATGATCTATCTCAGAGGTTCATTTATTCCACACTCTTTACATAAAATTAACATAGAAGGAAAGTAAAGTCACAACACGGTTACAAGATAACAATAATTGCAGTACGGTTATAAAATGTCTATGGTGGTCAAGGTAGCGAGGGCTTTCTAGTTGACCACCATCTACTTTTAAAGTGCTACTACGATCAAAATTTTATGTCACGGTTTACACCTTTATGGGTTCCTTACGGCTTATCCGACTTGGCTATTCCTGTTTATGTCCTTGAAATAAAGCTTAGACCCTGCAAAGTGAAAATATCGGGCCTCAAAAAGTGTTTTTATCGAGTCCGCCATTACGGATTTGCGTTCCGATGAGCCCACGGTATAAAAGCGTTTAGAGTGGATTGTTTTTTGTTGTGACGTCATTTTCTCAAGTCGCATCGAAGCCTACAAAAACACAAGCCGCGAGTACTACAGGTACAGCACAAAAACGCTTCGTTTCGTCGTCTAGCACAATGGCCAATTCGTTTTCCAGCGATGAATTCGAGAGTTTCATTGAAAACAGTGACTCAGAAAGCTCATCTGGATCGTCTGCCAACAAGGAAATCGTGAACTACGATGATTCAATAGAACCAGTTCCGACGGAAGAAGAGGCCGCTGCTTACTTGGAACAGTTAACTTTCGAGGAGGAGGAAGAGCAGACTTTGTTGAGTCGTTTTTCTGGCGAGAACGATCTTACAGATTGGTATGTAGCTGTCTTGTTTACTTTATTACTACAACAGGTATGCATCCGCCTCAATTTTGTCAGATTTTTTCCTTGCCTTCTTGTTACTTAGTTCATTTCTTGGAGACTCGATGAAACCGAAAAGATGCTTTGTTGCGTATATCTTAACAGCAGCGTAGCAGAGAGATTTTGCAGTCTGATTTCATTTCCGAATAATTTTTTGTGTGTGCATTTTAACGATCGAAAACGCATTGCTTAGTAAGCAATCGAAATTGCAACTTGCACGTGGAACAATGGAGTGAGGTTAAGTTCAGGTGATCGTTCCGTTCTTATTGATGCTAAGTTTCTTCTTAATTTCTATGTCTTTTCAGGTGCAAATGCTCAAATTGTTCCCTTGACTTAATAACCAAGCCAGAAGAATGTTGGTGCTGCATAGACATCGACAGGTGCGGTGAGAAAATGTATGAGTTGGAAAAGGAGGGGAAATGTATCACCGAGCACCCAGGCTATGCTGCATGTTGCCTGAACACGTGGGTTCTTTCTACGGCTGCCATAGGCCTGAAGACTAAAGCTAAGAAATCTTACTCGACTACAAAAACTGCAACAAATGCAGCCGATTCAGAGTAAGTGTTTCAAATAAATAATTTGGTATTTGTTTATAAGACCATTTTACAGTTGTCTGTTCATTGATCTGGCCTTTGAATGGCAGAGAGCCTGCAGATGACCTTGCTTTTGTTGTGTAAATCAAGTTGTTTTTTTGCTAACTAGATGCGTTTACATGACAAAAGCAGAGAGGTCTGTATCAAAGCAAGGTCACCTGCAGGCTCACTGCCATCCAAAGGCCAGGTCAACGAGCAGACAACTGTAAAATGGTCTATTCATCGGACACGAGAAATCAGAATAGTTTAGCACTCCACAGCTTTCTCACATATTTTTTCACCGTTTACTGATAAGCATGTGTCAAATCCCATATGATTTCCAGTCCAAGGGGTGTTAAATATTTCTCTACTCTATTTAATCTTGCATAATCTCAATTTTATTATAGTTCTGTTGGAAAACAACCATATGTCATTTATTTCAAACTGAATACAGTCAGGTAACGGTGTCCTGTTTGATTCTACCATAATTAATAGCAACCACCAATATTAGCATTCATTTGTCAGTGTGACTCAGTATAGCCGTTGCTATCTGAACCATACCTTTAATAATAAAAATGCAAGATTGATGTATCAACACCAAAATTTCCTCATATTGCAGGGTTGAACAACAAGAAGTTTTCCAAATACTGACTTTTTTCTTTTTTAATAATTATTCCCTGTACTTTTCATTTTAATTCTTTAGGTTCTTGAGATCAGTAGCATATCACCAGTATGTACGGCTTGTGTTTGAGTATGTTGGTGCCTCAAAAAGTATTCCTCTGCCCAACCGTGTCTACAATAGCATCCGGAAAGCCTTCCCAAATGTTGATGGGGAGTACTCAGGCTATGAAGAGGAAGGGGTGAGGACTAATTTCTCAAAGCAAAATTCCCCCCTCTGCTGTCAACTACACTGTAGGAAACATTTCCAAAAACCAATACTTCAGAAATACCTGTATGGAACAAGTCATTTTAACTGTGCGAAAAACAAACAAAAACTTTGTAAATAAAATAGATTCTACGCGTGCCTGTATAATGTAAAGAGCTACAAAGAGACGTAATAATTGGAGAGTGAAGGGTTCATTAAACATTCTTTGTGTCAATGGGTGGTTGATGACAAATGGCAAATACATGTAAGAAAAAGCCTTGAGAAAGGTGAGTGCACATCAACTACTAGTTGAGGAGCATTGGCCTTTCTTATGGCCTTTTCTTGGCTGTCCACACTTTTTGCATGTTGTTGCTTTTCTAGTTCTTTGTCCACCAACATTTGTAGGAGGTGTGTTATGAAGCTGCTGTAGTTCAGCATCTGAAAAAAGGAGCACTAAAAGCATCCAAATTGAAAACAAATAAAGAAATGTTTGGTTTTTGCAAGATTCACAAAAAGTAACAACATATAGAACTTGCTCAAATGGCCAACATTAGAAAAAAAGGAGAACTGTATCATCACTCACTGAATGCTACAAGACAATAAATGGGCTGAATTGTTTGAATCCACATGAATTCTTCAGCTTTGCGGACAAATATAGACTGCTGAGATGAGAGAACCAACCATCACTTCAAGCTTAAGACGAAATCTGCTAAGTTAAATTGCTACAAACACTCTTTCTTTCTTCGCATTGTTAATTTATGGAACAATTTAAGAAAGGAGACAGCTGAAGCAAAAGACTTAAGATCTTTTAGAAATAAGCTAATAATGAATTTTCTTAAAACACGATTTATATTAATTACTATTTCGAACTTTTATTGTACAAGTATACTCAATTGTATATAGTTTTGAAATGACAGATAAGAAATTATGATTATTTTTTTTATTTTTTATTCTTTTTTTTGCTATACAAGTCAAGGAGGTGGACTAGAAAGGGATAACCTCTTCTACCTCCTTTCCAATTTCTCATGTATTTTTGTTGTCAATGTGTTGTTGTTAGTTTTTGTTTGCTCCCTGCGGGTGATTAATTGTGAATAAACTATTATTATTAAGATTCACCATAAATAACAATGTATAGAAGTACTTGCTCTAATATGTTGCTGATGGTGTACTGAAATGAGATGTCGAATCTGTATAATTAAAACTATAAATTCAATATGACTGCTGTTACAACATTCATTTTCGTTTTTCCTGCCACAAGTTTCTGCAGCTGCCAGTTGGAAATTAAGTTCTTGCATTGCAGTTGGTGTTGCTTTACTGACCAAGTTTATATCCTCAGATGGTCCTGCTGTGTAAGACTGACGTCCAGATGGATTAAATACAGTGACAAAATCTGCATATTCCTGCGAAGCGGTTAGTGTGCATGTTGGTCCTGCTGTATAAGGCTGATCAGCAGATGGATTTGCTACAATGGCAAAATCAGCATGTTCTGGCAGTGCAGTTGGTGTTTCTTCATCTGCCAAGTTTCTGTGCTCAAATGGTGCAGCTACATGTATTTGAGCCTCGTGGCCATTGTCCTAAAACATTTTTACATTTCAAATTAAGTCTCTCATTGACAGCTGTATTTTATATAGTGGTACCAGTAGATATATAAATTTGTAACATTCATCCAGATTTTCTCAGTTAGCAATAAAATTTTACTAAGCTAATCAAAGTTTTTGAAGCTGAAATTAAGACAATGCCATTTCACTGCCTAGTTGGATGAGTGGTAACAAACAAAACAAGGCTAATATTCACTCACTGGTTCTGAGTCCATTGCATTGTTGCTGTGGGCGCCTTCCAACAAATCCTTTAAAACCTTAGAGAGTCAAAGATAACATAACCAAACGAAAATGAAATTGGAAGTCTCACGATGTCACTACTAGTAAGAACATTTTAACGCACACTTTGTCGGGTGCCTCACATAGCTTAGAAATATATTTGCTCAAGAAAACGATCGAAAGGAAAAGAAGAATTTCCTAAACACAAAAGATTATTTTAAGTAAAGTAAACTTACAGTTGAGTATGAAAGCGCTTTCCCTTGTGTTAGTTTGAACAGTTTATTCCACGAGCTTTCGAGCAGGCTAAAAGTGATGCTTTGGAAATGCTTTGGAGTGACAAGAGCTTGTTGCGTCTAACAAACACGACGTTAAAAGTGTATAATGAACTGACAGTTTTTACGAGTGCTGGACACGCTAGAGAGAAATCGCCATATATCATTACATAATTAAGAACAGACAGTATGAGAATTTTCACACCTTTGGCGTGTTTACCATAATCTTACCTTCAGCCGCTTTTCTCCATCATGCGGAGACTTCGCTCAGATTCAACGTCTGTTGTTCGCTCCTCTTTTTTCCATATGGTAGGCAGGGATCCAGGTTTTACTTGCCTGCGCTGACTTGGATCGAAATCCCTAGTAAAACAGCTTTCTTCGAAGTGAACTGAGGAAATAACAAAACGTGTCTTCGGGAGCGGATGAAAATTCTTCCTCTTCGTTGCAACAAACCGGGCCCACGCATCTCTTGTATTTTTGTCGTTCGGACTTGCGTGTAGCGCGATTCCTGCAGCTCGATTAGTTCCATCGCTAAAGTCCTGGACAACACAACGACTTCCGACCATTGAAAGTACTAAGAACAATCCGCAAAGCGAAAACAGCAGCTGATCGAGGTGGGCGAAATCGTATAAGAAATTAGCCATTTGTGCTTTGACTTGAGAAAATGACGTCACACGCTCTTTTCCCGCGAAATCTGAGTGACCCGGCCTCTGTTGTCATGGGAAACCATCTGCCATTGGTAGCCAGGCCGATGGAACATAACAGTTCAATGGCGGATCAAAATTAAAGGAGTTTGAGCGTGAAATAATACCACTTTCCTTCGTCACACGAGGATATGCTTTGGAAATCATGTACTTTAGGTCGTTAACTACCTATCAAGCGAAAATGAAAGGTATTTAGAATTTGATCGTAGTAGCACTTTAAGTAAACAAAGAAATCACACTGAGCTTAACTCAGATATAGTAGAAAATGTTTGTAGAGCCTAGGATTAATGCACAGGATAGTTTTTTGCAGGAAAGAACTTTGAATCAGTTTTTAAATTAAATTTGCAGGCAAATTCTTTGATCCACTTCGTGTGATTAAGAATTCTCGACTCGTCATATATCTTAAGCTTGTGAATTTACTTTATTGTATGGCTAGTTCCTTGAGGGTCATCCTCGGAGACCCAGTGGCAGCTAGTCGTGAGGATGCAATATTTTCGGCTGAGGGATATTTTCGGGCAAAAGTCTGCGTCAAGAGTGAGAGAGGCCGTGGGAAATTACTCTTACCGACCCTAGAAGCGTTCAAAGTCCTTCCTACGGATTTGCCAGAAAAATATTTTTCTGGCCAATAGGAGGGGTACGGTTTCTAGAGTGGCCATCAAAAGTAAAAATTTAAATTCGAAATTCGATTTCCATAAGTTTAAATTCTGAACTAATAGTCGACTTCTAAATTGAAAACTTTAAATTAAAACTCTTTAAGTACAAAATCCATTTCTGAAATTGGAAATTCGAAATCCATAATCGACATTGGACAATGGCGAATTCGCAGTTGCGAAAACCGGAGTTCTCAGTTCTCAGTTTTCACTTTGACCACCCCTTCCCCTCTCCCCTAACGCTTTTTTGTCGGAGTGTGTACCGTTCACTCAAATATGATTCATATTTTGGTCCAATTTTTATGATTCCAGATGTTAAGCTGTATTAATTATGAACACCTTAGTTTGTTTTGGTATCTTTAATTTGGGCTCCTGTATCTTTAATATGTTAAAAGCGTTGCGCTATGCAATGGTGGTTGATCCTGTGTTAAAATAGCAAAATGGCTATGGCAAACTTCGAGAAATATTCGCCTCACTACACACTT